>APFE030243516.1:76760-130229 GCA_000404065.3 Pinus taeda
AAGTATTTCCATGGAATTTGTTGGGGGATTGCCTAAATCTAGAAAAGGTCATGACTATTTATATGTTATTGTGGATAGGTTCAGCAAAATGTGTATTTTAATACCTTGTAACAAATAGATTACAATTGAACAAACAACAAAGTTGTTCTTTCAGCATGTATGGGTTCATTTTGGATTACCCACTTCCATTGTATCTGATCGAGATTCCCGATTTGTTGGGAAGTTTTGGTCAAGTCTATGGGAATTGATGGACACCAGACTTATGAAGAGCATAACCTTTCATCCACAAATAGATGGCCAAATGGAAATGGTCAACAAGATAGTAATCCAGTTGCTCAGAGGCCATTGTAGCAAGAATCCCAAGCTTTGGGATGAACATTTGTGTTATGTGCAACATGCTTACAATCGGGCTAAACATTCTTCTACACAGAGATCTCCTTTTGAGACCTGTTTTGGTTTCATACCTAGGTATCCCTTGGATTTTGTCTTTGGTAAAGACATAGCAGTTGATTGACACAGTGATGTGGAAAAGGAAACCAAGTTCATTGAATAAATCCAAGAGATTCACTAGGTACTATAGGAAAAGCTGGAAAAGAGCCAAGCTAAGTACAAGGCAAGGCATGATAAGCATCAGACTGAGCATAGTTTCCAAGTTGGTGATCAAGTCTGGTTGTATATCAGCAAAGGCAAAATGCAAGCTAAACGTAAGAAGCTGAAGCTGATAAGGTATGGACCTTTCAAGATACTTGAGAAAATCGGTGAGAATGATTTTCGCCTTGATTTGCCATCTTACATGCACATATGTTCAGTAGTTAATGCAGAAAGCTTCAGGCTGTTTGAACCTTCATTAACTGAAGATCCCAAAGAGCAGAGTCAATTGCCTTCTATTGATGATTTGTTGCCTAAATATCTCAATGAATTGCAAGAAGACACAATTCTGGACAGGAAGGTGAGAACTATGCGCAGAGGGGATATTGAGTACCTCAGGATTGGGTTCAAAGGTTCAAAACCAAGTAGTGCAAGATGGATAGAAATTGGGCAAGTGAGGAATCTATTTTCTCACTTGATTGATGCTTTAAAAAAAACATCTTTTGGTGGTCCAAAAGGTTTTTTAGTGGAAAGGTCGTGATCCAAATTGGATCCTAGAACACTCTCTAAGTTTCATGAACTCTTTAAAAATCATGCCAAAGTTTCAACGTCTTATAAAGATCAACCTTATCGGAGATATGCTCGTAAAAGTTGCAATTTGTGATCAACGTGGAGCAAGGAGGACCCTCGGTCAAGTGCGTAGACCGTCGGCCCATGGTAACGTGCGTTGTCACAAATTAGTAAAACCACAGGTCATTTGAAGAAATAGGGGTCGTTTCTAAAATGTGATTAGTGCATATCGCAGGGCAAACCCCTCAAAGAAGGAAGCCCCCAAACCCAAAAAATCATAAAATGCAACAAATATCATTCTAATTCTGTTAGAAGTGGGATTCCACAAAAATGAGCAAGATATCGGAAGGGTTTCAAGCGGTAAGCGGTTTCAACCGAGTCCTGCCCGATGCCATACAATGGTTGCCATGTGTTCGGCGGAAGAGAGAGAAAACCGCTCACATTGGATGGATAAACATCATGTTACTTATCTACCCAATATGGATGATGATCATAGGATTTGGAAGCTCCAGATAAAAAGAAGAGACGCATTCCAATGGATGACCAGATTTGAAGGGGTCAATAGGAAAAATTGTATAGGATTTGAAGTTTGAAGTGGATGATGCATTGGCCAAAGGTCGTTTTTCGTGGACATTCTTGGAGTTAACTGAATAAATGGTCATTTTGAATGTGTCCAAGAAAACTAACACTCATCCATTATGAATTAGGTGGCCACCTCCCTGTGAGGCATTATACAGTGATGATTACACAGAACAGAGGGATTCAAATGGACAGAGGTAGGGGAACTAGAAAGCTGGGAAACGGAAACGAACAGTCAGAAAGTAGATTGGCTTTAAAGCCATGAACTGACAGAGAGAGAAGCAGGAAAGTTAAGAAAGCTAAGAGTAGAGAGAAGAAGCCCAGCTGATCGATAGAAGCAAAGGCAACATCGAGCCAGACAGAAATAGAGAGAGTCAGAGAGTCTGTGTGCTCCAGAGAAGGATCGAGAGATTCAAGTGCACTCCTCTATAATATCTGTCATGTATGAGTCTTAGCTTAGGCTCATACTATTATGAAAATAGCGGTCGAGGGTGTCAGTAAGGAGAGTCTATGTACTCCAGAGACTTGGGGGGGATCCAAGTACAATCTTACTGATTTGTGTCTGCTTTGTGAGACTCAAATTGAGCTCACTGTTGTAAAAACTCTGCTTTGAAAACATAATTGAGAGGCCACCACTGAAGGCTGGACTAGGAGATGTAGCCCTGAAGTGTTGAGTGAACTCCTTATTAAACTTGTTGTGTTTATATGTTTGCCTATTATGTTTTATTTAACTGCTTCAGTGCCTGTGTATTTCGCATTCTTATCGGTCCGTTGCATAAAGTAACATAGGCACATCCATGCACATGAGTTTGTAATACCTTATTAATTGTCTTGGATCAATTTCAGATCAATTAAAGCAAGTTATTGTGGCATTTTGAACAACCTGCACACAACTTTATTTTACATAAATGAAGCAAAAACTATGTATGAGTAGTGGCATTTAGACTTGCAACATTTTCAATATTATTCTCCTTTTTATTTTCTTTCTTTTTGGTGGGGTTCAACCTTTCTTCTTTTTGAATATTTTTTTTTTTCTCTTTATTTTTCTTCTTTATACCCTCTTTTCATTTTTTATTAATTTTATTTTTACTTTTTATTTGGAAATCATTAGCAGATTGACAAGTATTTACAAAATGGGATTCCTGAGATACATCACTCAATTACCTTGAGATCCTATAAATTATAGGACCCTCACACTTATAACAACCATTAACCACATATTTGCATGCCCAACATAAAAATCCATATAATGATCTGCTCTTACTTCGAATTCTAGTGCTGCAAGCTTGCTTTGATGATCAACATCTCCTGCTCTTTCTCATCCAACACATTAACATCATAACATAAAAACAACATCATGATGACAAAAACTACATACAATGACCTCATAATGCATGTTTTACCTATTATACATGCATAATTATAACCATGACAGTGCATGCATAAAAACATATAGGCGTTGGCATGCATATCAAATGCGTATACATTCGACATGCATTCATGACAAACACATCCCATCAACAATATCATCAACTTCTACATGTCACCACAACTGCAAAAATGACCATCACCATGCATACACTTCAAACACAGATACAACCTACATGCATGCATGACAAACACGTTCTTCCCATCCAATCCAAGCATTCACTCATGCTCTGATACTACTTTGTAGAACCCTCATCCCACATCTACCAAAGTATCCAGCCAACTAGGGTAAACATGGACGAGAGGCTAATATAATGGGATTCAACCTCCTAATTCACTGTAAGGAAGAGGAATCGATGGAACCACACCATACAAGCCTTCCACATCAGCAACAGAACTCCCAGGATCCATCTCAGCCAGTCAGGTAATGAGCCCCTAGGTCCCACTGAGTTTTTAAACCATTAAACGCTCCCTTGATATGTACAAGGGTGCATGTGGGAGGCTCCATATGTTCCCACAACATGGGTATTCATGTGTCTAATGAATTTTCTTCTCAGACCTTTACTTGCAACTCCAAGCTTTGTGCCACATTTTCAAGCCCAAAGCCTAGGTCACTGCCTAGAACTCAATGACAAGTTTAGAAATGAATTTATACAACAAAACAATGATATATTTGCAAAAAACACGATGAGATCCATAGGGGTCTACTGGTTTAACAATAGATCTGAGCATAGGGGTCTCATAATTATCAAAGAATCGCTATTAAGCATTTATTCCTCAACACATTAGTTGCAATTTCATCTATTAGGCCATAGATACATTGTTCATTCTTTTACAAGTAAAAACATGATGAGATCCATACATCATCACTGTCATAATACATTCTTATAACTATCATACAAAAACATAAATATCGAGGATACATTAGCCATAGAATCCACAGATCAACCAATACATTTACTCATAAGATACCAAGGAAAGAACCTATTATTAATGAATGCAAAAGGCAACCTGGTATGGGACTACCACGTTCAACCCGGCCATAGATTAGTTGAGCCAAATATCTCTTCAACAAATTACCCCTGTGCCATATTCCAAGCATGAATGTGGGACTCAAACCAAAAGAACCAACCATGGCATCCCGGGGCTAAACCACCTCACCCTCATCAATAGAAACTAGGATTTACCACAATCCACACTAGGTCACTAGTCCAACACAATAAACATGTAACAACAAGATTTACTGTGATCTCCACCAAATATTTAGGCCAAAGCAAGCATGGATCCCATGGAATTTCTCCACCTACACTGTGAGGAAATTTTTTGTCTCCTAGTCTCTTAGGATTTATAGCAATCCACACTAGATCACTAGGCTCTTAACCGAGACTCCATCCTCTAGGCTTTACTGTATATCCCACCATTCACTGAAAAGGATTCCTAGGCCCACTAAGTCACACAGTACCTGGATTTACCATAACCCAAAGTCCAGTTCAGGGGTCACTAGGCCAGTGTCTTTACCACAATCCATAGTTTGTTTTAGGGATCACTAGGTGATGTGTTATTTCTTTCATAGATACACCTCACTCAGCTTTGAATCCATCGAGAAAGCAAGCTAAACCAAAATATGAGAACCCCATCACACCATGGCTATCTGGAATTGGCAAGGCTAGGCTGAAAACACTGCCATGCGTGGAAAATCCCATGCCATGACAACAACGAACCACATGTAATACCATGCATTCCAAATCTAACAAGGAAACCATACATGAAAATTGATACCTATAAATAATCTTGTTGTAGATGCTTGATCATGCTCTTCCTCTCTTGCTCTTTGGTTTCCTTTCTTTTCCTTGTCCTCCCTTTGCTTGCTTTCCCTTCCTTGCTCCAAGTTGAGAAAAATATTGCCAATTGATCCGTAGAATACCTTTTATTAATGAGGCCTCTATTTCATTCATTTTCCATTATTTTCCTTCAATTTCCTCCTCACATGCAACCTGTGACCGTTCACCTTCCTTTTCTCCCATTTTCCTTTATTTTCATAATTAAATGTGCCAAAAATTCCATTTTATTTTTCAAATCCTTAGCCATAACAACCAAAATAAACACTGACACTAGGATGCCTTGGCTAACATTCAGCTTGGAATACGTGTCCCATGACCGTGGTCTTATATATTTTTTTACATGGATTTTTTTAACCAAGGTTGTTACACATTCTTTAAACTATTCTATTTTATTTTTCCACCTATTTGTGCTTTCTTGTTGTTGAAATTACTTAGGAAATTACTGCGTAGGAGGATTATTGAAGTTTCTTCTACATTGAATTTATTTGTGCCCAACATTATTACAATTATATCATTCAATTTTATTTAAGAGGGGAGAAAATGCATTGTTCTTAATAGTTGAAATTGCTAGAATTTGAAAATTGACTAGATCTAGCATTTTCATTTATGATAAGTTTATGGGATCTACCATTTACAACCTTATGAACAAAATTATGACATGAGTAACAATATCCATAAAGGATATTTGAGTATTTGAAGGTATACTTCCTTTTTGGAGGAGTAGTTCTACTGAACCTTTTATGCCTATCTTGTTCATTCTTCGATTTTCATTGAGGATCACTTGTGGATTTGATGGGATCATTGCTTCTCTAGTTCTTGTTTTTGTTAGTTCCAAGTTCTTTTACCTCACTAGATCTTCATTTGAGTGAATTTACATAGCTTATGGATTCTTCTCTTTCAAGGGACTCCATGCTTGACTCACCTTTTGAGATCTCATGGGGTTCTCTGTAACCCAAACCCACTTTGGTTGTGGGATATCATTAAATGTTGAGGATTTTGTCTAACATTTAATATCCTTTAGCAAATATTAGGTCAAAATGTAATTTATCCTTAGTTTTCTCTAGATATTTTCTTAGAGAAATAACCCCTTCTTCTAATTTTCCACAGTTCTTCTCCCATTATGCTAGTTTATTTGTAAGGATCACTTATTTTCTCCTTTCCTATTCACGTTGGATTTTAGAGAGATAATGGCCTATTCATATAAATTTAGATCTCTATTTTCATGCTCCTTGCATAACTCCTTTTTTAGAGATGCATTATCATCCTCTAATATTTCATGACTCTTTTGATTGTCCTTTAGCTGCTTTAGGAGGATTTATTTAGTTAGTTTGCTTCTTCTAATTGGTTCTTTTCAATATTAATGGATTATTCATCAGAACAATGATTCCATTTTTCTACATTTATTAATCGTTCACTCAATTATCAATTCTTCCTTCTAGCCTTTCGTAGTGTATCTGAAGCACTAATCATTTCTTCTTCAAGATCAAATACTCCTTTAATTTCTTCCTCAGTGTCTGAATTATCTTTGCATTTCTATTCAGTCTTAATGGCCATGAGTATGAATTTATCATGCTCTTCATGAGATGTATGTTCATTTCTCTCTTTTGATGAGTACTTGTCTTCTTTGGAATAGAATCTCTTATATCTTTGATATTTCTCTTTGTTATGCAACCAGCTCACAAAACATATGAAAAGATAGATCAACGACCTAAGAAATAACATCTTTGAGGGTGAAATCTTCTTTACATCACATAAATAAAAAATTATTGGATGACACAAATGAAAATATCTCCTTGGTATATATAGGAGTCTAAGGGGTCACAATATAATCAGAGCCTACATAATAATAATAATTAAGGGAACAAAAATAATATGGGGTCTACATGGGAAAAATAATAACAATAGGTGACTACACTAATAATAAAAATAATGGAACTACATTAGTAATAGAGGGACCTAGCATGCCCCTCTCCTTCAAAAGAATTTTTTTTCCTCAATTCTTTAGTTATGGATGCTTTAATATAAAATTCTCATCCTGCCATGTGGAATCTTTAGGAGGTAAGTTATTACACTTAATGAGATACTTTGAAATTGATCAATTTCATAGTTGTTGGGTTTTTTTTTCATTAACTACTTCGACTTTTCCTTCATCATCAAGTTCTAGAAATATTGTTTAAACTATGAGCTTGTCAACGATAACCTTATTTAAGCATGAAAAATGGAAAATTGGGTGTACTCAAGAAGATGCAGGAAACTCCAATTTGTATGCCATAGTACCAATCTTTTGCAACACTTTGTAAGGACTATAATACTTGGGTGATAGTTTATTACCCTTCTTAGCTTACTGAAGAGACATTTGTTTGTATGGTTGTAGACTTAAAAATACTCGTCGCCTACATCAAAACTTCCTTGACTATGATGTTGAAATTCTTGTTGTTTCTTTTGATTCTCTGCCAAACTAAGGTTATCCTTTAAGAGTTGGAGAACTTTTTGTTGATGTTCCGTGTGATATTCCATTGGTTGAAACTTTCAATTTTCTCTTAAATATAATGTGATCGATGGTGGATGGTATCCATAAAGTACCATAAATGGGGTCATTTTTGTTGCAGTATGGAAGGAAGTTTTATACCACCATTTAGCGAGAGGTAACCACTTGAACCATTGTGTCTTTTTATCATATATAAAGAAACAAAGATATCCTTCCAAACATTTTTTCACTATCCCAATTTCCCCATCAGATTGTAGATGAAAAGATGAGTTAGGAGCTAATTGAGTACCAAGACAAGAAAATAATTCCATCCAAAAATTTTCAGTGAAAATAAGATCTCTATCAATTATAATAATCTTTGGGTTTCCATGTAGCTTTTAAATTGTTCCATAAATTCAGTAGCAATTGTACTAGCTCTAAAAGGGTGAGATAATGCACAAAAGTGTGTGTGGTTGTTAATTCTATCAACTACCACCGTGATGACACTCTTTCCTTCAGACTTAGGTAAGCCTATGATAAAATACATTTAGACCTCCTCCCAATGCCAACTTGGAATTGCTAAAGGTTGTAATAGACCCGACATCTTAATTGTCTCAACTTTATTTTGTTGGAAAACCAAACATTCTGCCACAAACTTTTGAACACCATATTTAAGTCCATCCCAAAAAAAATTCCTTCTTGACCCTGTGGTAAGTTTTTAAGAATCTTAAGTGTCAAGCTAGGAGGTAACTCCTCAAATGAACTACGTTTCTTCCATTTAGGTTGATCATAGATATATACATGGAGGGAGATACTATTGGGCTTCATCTCCCAGTGTCTCTTCATATTCCTATTCATCCTTATTTTCTATTTACACTATTTTACATATATTCACCCAATCCCAATGATTAGGTGTCAACATTCCCCTCTTAATCTGAAGGGATGTTGGTGAGTCCAAGCAACATTCTGAATCTTTCAAACTTTTCTGTTCCAAGTGCTTTGGTGAAGATGTATGCAATCTGGTCAGTTGTGGAACAATGGCATAGATGGATTATCTTGGCCTCAACATGATGTCAAATCAAATGGTGTTTTGTATTGATGTGCTTCATTTGATCATGGAAATTTGGGTTATTGTCCAACTTTATTCCATAAGTGTTGTCAATCATGAGTGGAGTTTAATGCACTTGTTTCACCTGCAAATATTCTAGATTTTTCCTAAGCCATGCAATTTCCTTTGTTGCTTCAGCTATTGCCACATATTCTTCCTCTATTGTGGAATCTACTGGAATTGATTGTTTATGTGACCTCTAAGATTCATCTCTTGATCCAAGACTCATAGCATAAACTAAAGTAGATACCACAATTTCTTTATCTCCATCGAAGTATGAATTAGAGTATCCAATGAAGCTAAAGTTCCCCACATGTGTATACTTAAGTCCAAAGTCTTGAGTTCCCTTCACATACTTTAGAATTAATTTTTCAAGAGACCAACATCCCTGAAAAGAATTTTTCATAAACCTGGAGAGGATTCCAACAACAAATGAAATGTCTAGTCTGGTAGTAATCACGTAGTTGAGACTTCCTAAAACTTGTCTATACTTTGTTGCATCCTCAAATTCTTTTCCTTTAATTGATGTGAGCTTTAAGTTCTGTTCCATTTGGATAGTCAAAATATTGCACTCAGTCATGATAAACTTTTTCAACATATCTCCAATTTACTTCTTCTGAGAGAGGAATATAAACTTTGGACGTTGAGTTACTTCAATACCAAGATAGTATTGAACATTCCCCAAGTCTGTCATTTCAAAACATTTCCTCAATTCCTTCTTTATGGATGCAATATAGCTCTCATTGTTCCCTGTCATCAAAATATCATCTACATACACCATAAGATATACAATTGTTTTTCCAACTTTATTGACAAAAAAATATGCATCATCAAGATCAGAATGTTTGAAGATGAGTTTCAAAAGATGCTCAGTCAACTTCTCATATGAGACTCACCGTTCTTGCTTGAGGCCATACAAGGATTTTACAATCTTGCATATTTTATGTTCCTACCCCTTCACAACAAATCCTTCTGGTTGGGATATAAAAATATTCTATTTTAGATCTCCATTTAATAAAGAAGTGCTTACATACTTTTGATGGAATTTCCAACTGTTTTGGGTTGCCTTGGCAAAGAGTGTCTGGATGGTATCCTATTTTGCTGCAGGGGAAAAAGGCTCCTCATAGTCAAACCCTTCCTTCTATGTAAAATGTTTTTCCACAAGCCTAGCTTTGTGCTTGTCAAGTGAGCCATCAACTTTATACTTGTTCTTGTAGACCCACTTGAATCCTATTGGTTTGGTTCCCAATGGAGGATCAACCATCTTCTAGGTGCCATTCTTTATCAAGGCATCATACTCTTTTTGAACTGCTTATTTCCATTCATCATGCGAAGAGGCTTCTTTCAAGAAAGTTGGTTCAAAATCTCTAGAAAAATTTAGTTCAAAATAATAAGAAAGATACATATCAACAAATGAATCAGAATTGTCTACATCACCTCCATTCTGTCTGGTAGAGCTCCTTGTTCTTGTCTTTCCAACCTCATCAGGATGAACACTTTCAAGTGTCTTTGTCAACTATTTTGGAGGACCTTTTTGAGATGGTCGAAGCAACTTAGTTGACTCATTTAGGGTTGATTCAATATTTAGTCTCCCAATTCTATCAATCACATCACTCAAAGTGTTATCTAGATCAGTGGTTGGAGCTTCATGCAAGAGAAAATGTGCTTCAAAAGAAGATTCTATAGATTGATCCAGTATAGGAATCCCCCCTTCAATATGTGTAATATCTTTATCCAATTGTTGAAAAGAGTTTGCATGTATGAATCTATCCAAGCAATCAAACTATCACTCAACAACATTGTCAACCTTGGAAGATTCAAGAAATATCACATCTCTAGATACTACAAACTTGTTATTAACTTCATCATAGAAATGGTATGCTTTCAAGATATTTGAAAACCCCAATAAGATACACTTATGACTCCTTGCACCAAGTTTGTTTCTTTGTTCCTTAGGTATCAAACCAAAACAAGTGGAACCAAAGACCTTGAGATGCTTTACTGAAGGAATGTGGCCATACCAAATTTCATAAGAAGTCTTGTTTCTAATAACATTAGATGGACAGCTATTCTTTATATATATAGTGCATAGAACTGCATCAGCCCAAAACATCAATTTTATATTCTTGAAAAACATAATGGAACATACCATATTTAAGATTGTCCCATTCATTCTTTCAGCTACTCCGTTCTATTGGGGATTATAAGGCATATTTTTTTTACGTTTGATCCCATTCCAATAAAGTTAGTTTTAAAATTCATTTTAAGTGAATTATTTTCCATTATCAGTGTGAATAAAGCCAATATGAGATTGTGCATCATTTTCAATGTATGCATGAAATTTCTTGAATGTTTCAAAAACATCAGATTTGTTCTTCAATAAATAAACCCAACACATTCTGGTGTAGTCATCAATAAATGTCATGATATATTTATTTCCATTTGCAAAAGAAATAAGATTTGGGCCACATAAATCTGAATGAATAAGTTCAAGTTTTCTATGTGCTCTGGAATGTGAATCATGAAAAGATTGTTTGTTGTGATTTCTTAAGATACAAGCATCACATGCTTAAGTTTCCTAGGAATTGTAGGCAAACCAATAACACCGCATTTCTTCAATTTATGAAGGTTGTCATAATTCAAGTGTCCAATTCTAGCCTGCCATAAAAGACTTGATGGAAACATACCTTTGTCATAATGAGAACTGTATGAGAAGTTTTTTGCACGAGTAGAGGTTCCTTGCAACTTCATAACTCTTTCTTATCTATCCCCATCATGACAAGCGAGTGATCTAATGCTTTTATGACCTCAAAATTACCATAAAACATATCAATGGAGTTTCCTTGCTAGAGGATGTAGACCAAAGACAACAAGTTTATCCTCAACTCTAGGAGATATAAAAAATCATGCAGAAGAAAGTCTGGAAGACCAGACAGTTTTAGCTTGATGGTGCCAAGCCCCAATGGCTTGAGGTTTGACTTGTTTGCAAAGTATAATGCTCCATCAACATTGTCAGTAAATTCTTCAAAAAACTCTCTTCTAAAATTCGTGTGGCAAGTTGTCGCTAAATCAAGCAACCAATCATTTTTCCAAGAAGCAAGTGAATCATTAAATAAGTCTTCAGTTACTCCAATATTGCAATGTGCCATAACATAGTGAGTGAATTCGGGTGCTTTACCTTTCCCTTTATCATTGGTTTTACCTTTGCCTTAATTTATTACCTATTCAATTCTGTCCCGAGGAAACTTACATGTGGATGCATCATGTCCATCTCTATTGCAATGCATGCAATGAAGATTAGACTTTTCTCCTTGGAACTGTCTTCCCCCCCTGCCTCTAAAATTATTTCTTCCTCTTCCTTTTCAACCACCTCTTCCTCTAGAAAAATCTTGTGGAGTATTCTTCTCTCTATGTGAAAGACACACAGCTTCTTCATAAGACTGGGGAGTTGTCTTCTTCCAAAAATATTTCTCTCTCTCTAAAAATGTCTTCTCAATGGAGTCAAAGGTAATCTCCTTAAGGTTTCCACTTGCTTGCAATGACACAAGATAATTTTAATAAGTGGGATATAGTGCCTTAGCATAAGCTATGAGAGGAATGTCAATTTCAACACCAGTGGATTTTATATCATGCATAATGGATCTTACTTCTCATGCTAAAGCAAGAGGGTCATAATTTTTCAATTCAAGACTGAACAATTTAATCATCAATTGGACAACTTCAGGTTTAGAGTGTGAGTCATACAATTCCTTCAACTTCTGTAAGGCTTCAAAAGCATTTGAGAATGGTGAAATATGGTGACTCACTTATTCATTTACAGATGTTGCAATCAAGGCATAGGCCTTGTTGTTCTTATTTTCCCAAATTGAAATCTCCTTATCTGAGGTGGGTTTTGCAGGTTCATTATCTCCTTATCCTACACAAACTACTTTCCACAAATAATTGAAAATGAGAGTGTGCTTTATCTTCTTGGCCATTTAGGATAGTTCTCTTTCCCAAAGAGAACTACTCCAACAATTGATATCAATGAATTCATTTCAAAAGTGTTCTTTGCTACCAATATACTGTAAAACAAATTCACTTTTGGTGGTAATATATGTAAAAAATTGCAATTTTGGTATCTATATATATATATAATATATACATACATAACATACATACATATATAAGATAGATAGATAGATATATGACAAAGGTATTATATGGGAGAGGGTTATATGGGGAAGGTTATGTATGTGGGAGGTAGTATATAGGGAAGTGAAAATATGGGGGAGGAGTAGTATGGCAAGGTTATACGTTATATGGGAGTAGTGGTTATACATTAGCCACAAGATAGAGTTAGGCTCCACATGCTTTCATTGTCAGTGCACAATAGAATTCAACTTGAGCAGTAACTCCATTCACCGTAGATAAACATAGTGACAAGGATTCAACTGGGATATACCAAGTATATAACGTAACGAGGGATATAATATGTGTGGGATATCGTTGAATGCCAAACAATGGGAGGAAATGAATTTGAAGGGTGGTTGAAGCAATGGTGCAGAGGAGGATATGTAACCATAAGTTATATGTAACAAACCAATGAAGTTATATTTTAACCATGTTATAATATATAAGAGGTGTTGTAATATAACTGTGACTATCGGGCCATTTGAATATGCATTCAACTAGGAGGTAATACCATTTAGTGCTATAACAGTATATGGGATGCACAACATAATACCATTCAGGGTGTTATATAACTGTCGAGAGTGCACAAATAGCTGGTAATACCATTCAACATCTCCCAGGATTCAAGTGTTGTGGTAATATAAAGGTGAAATATTATGACTATTAGGCCATACAACTGATATTGTATTACATAATAGGGCCACAAGGGAGGAGGCGGTATGGGAGGGAGACGGTAGGTATGTAGGAGAACCATTGGTCAATATCATTAAATGATGATTTGATACACCATATATAAAACACTCTTTAGAACACAGACCATACAACATAGTCACACCAACTTTCCAACATATTAATCCAAAAACTTTATAAAAAAACATGGTCATTAAAAAATTTGGCATACCATTCGCATAAGAGGGGTCACTTCCATCTTTAATGCACCTCAGTTCGACTGTCACTGCACCACAACTCCTCCAAGAAGAAAACCTTTGGCACCCTCATGCGTTCAACATCTCCATGTAGCAGAATCTAAATGGGAGCATAAGGCTGGAAAAATACAAGAGTTACAAGTCTAAAAAGGGACCTGTGCTCTGATACCATGTCAACCTAAGAGGTAACTCCTCAAATGAATTTTGTTTTTTCTATTAAGTTTGATCACATATATATAAATGGAGGGAGAGACTCTTGGGCTTCATCTCCTAGTGTCTCTTCATATTCGCATTCTCCTTATTTTCTATTTACACTATTTTACATATATTGACCCAATCTCAATGATTAGCTGTCAACACTAAGTGCCCTCCTCACTTGGGGGGGTGTGAAATTCCAAAAGAATATTTTGTTTGAGTTGGGAATTCTTATATAGATATAGGAAACCTTTGTACCATACTGAATAATTTTTCTAGATAAATGTATCAGATTTACTAAGATCTTGCTGCATTTTTTGAATGAGTGTCCACACCTCTTCTTCATTCTTCCACTCATCCCTTGCTTCAATTATCCAATCAGATTGGATAATAGAAATGGCATAGAGCAATGCTTCCACATCCTCGTCCTTTCTTGAGAGTGAAACTACAACAAAAATTTTCTTCCCTTTTTCTTAGATGGTTTGAAATTCATAACCCAACATATTTGTGACCCATTTTTGTTTCTCCTCTAAATATAACCTTTGTTCCAAAAAGAAATTAATACTATTTTGAATTTTTTTTACCTTGAAGTGCCTTCCCATCAGGTAAGGTCGCCATTTCTTTAGTGCATGTAGTATTTCCAACATTTCCTTCTCATAAATAGGTTTGTGTAAATAATTTCCCTTGATTGGATGACTTTCAAAATTAATGGGTATTCCTTCTTGCATTGAAACAACACCAATTCCATTTCCTAAGGCATCAAATTTCACAATAAAGGTTTTTTTGAAGTCTAGTGTAGCTAAGATAGGTGCTTGGCACATTGCCTCTTTAGGATGTTCAAAGACCTTAGTTGCTTCTATAGTTCAAGAAAATGCATCCTTCTTCAATAATGTTGTTAGAGGCATTGTTATTCTCCCATAATTCTAACAAACTTGTGATAATACCCTGTCAACCTAAGAAATCCTTGAAGATGATTTAGGGTTGAGGGGATTTTCCATTCCTTAATGGACTTAATTTTGTTATGGTCTATCTTAACAACCTCATGAGATACAATATCACCCAAATATTCCACCTCCTATACTCCATAGAAACATTTGGAGGTTTTTGCATATAATTTTTTCTCCTCCAACATTTTGAGAACCCTGCCAACATGTTGAACATGATCCTTCCAAGACTTGTTGTAGTTTAGTGTATCATCAAAAAATACAAACACAAATTTTCTAAGGAAGGGTTTCAAAATGGAATTCATCAAACCTTTAAATGTGGAGGGTGCACTAGTAATGCCAAAAGGCATGCCCAAAAATTCATAATGACCTTCATGAGTTTTGAATGTTGTTTTTGGAACGTCTTCAATCTTCATTCTAATTTGATGATATCCTGAATGAATATCCGTCCTGGTGAAGTAAATTGCTCCATATAGTTCATCTAAAAATTCATTAATGACAAGAATGGGAAATTTATCTTTAATAGTGAGCTTGTTGAGGTCCCTGTCATTCGGATACATACGGCATGTTCCATCCTTCTTGTGCGCCAAAACTAATCAAGCGGAGAAATAAATTTGACTAGGTTGAATTATAGTGACCTCTAGCATTTATGCAACCATACATTCAATTTCACTTTTTAGAGCATAGGGATATTTGTAAGGCCTAATGATTGGAGGAAAGCTTCCCGAAATCAAGTGAATAGCATGACCATAATCATGAATAGGTGGGAGGCCTTTGGGAGTCTCAAATACCTTGGAATTATTTTCTAATAATTTTTGGAGATCTAGAGAAATAGATGTTTTCGATGTGTAAGCCTCTAGTGAGCATAATTATGCAATTATGCCCCATTGTTATTTTTTCAAAATATTTATCATGCCATTAGAGATAATTATCTTCCCTAGTTTCCCTGCGATACCCCTTAATTCAATTTCCTTTCCTTCCCATAAAAATTCACCAAAATTTCTTGAAAATTAAAATATATTGTCCCCAAAGATTGTAACCATTGGACTCCTAGTACAACATCGACACCACCCATTGGAATAGAAAGCATTGGAATATTCAATACATATTCCCCCATAGTTAGTGTTATATTAAAACACTTTGTAAATCAATTTATAGTTCCTCCCTTTGTCGCCATCACTTGACACTCTAGTGCTATATATAGAAAGAAGTTGAATTCCTTACCTTACAATGAATAAAATTATGGGTACTACCTGAATCCAGCAACACTATTATATTTTTCTTCTTGATATATTCTTTTATCTTGAGAGTTTGAGGAGTGGTAATTCTCACTAATGCATTACAAGATATGGTCAAATTCATTTCTTCTTTCTCTAGGGTTGATTCATGGTGTGTATCCTCTTCTTTTGATGTTTCTTGTTCCTTTTCTTCCTCCACTTCACAATTTATGTAAAATAATTTCTTCTCTGCACACTTATGACCTTCAGTGTATTTGCTATCACAACTATAACAAATCCATTTTACCCTTTTTTCCTCCAATTGTTGTGGTGTCAACCTTGTAAGTTGTGGAAGACTGGGAGCACTAACACTTCGATTTTTATAGTTATGAGTGGTAGACTTCCTTGTTTCCATACTTTTTCTTTGAACTTTTATTTCCACACTTAATTCCCTCTCCAATGGATCAGGTTCCCAAAAGATGAATCTCATGTTGAATGTTATCCTTTTTATTCCCTATGAATACATCAATCATATGATCTTATGAAATATCAGTTACCATGATATTCAATTTTTGGAAATCCTCAATGTGCTCTTCCATTCAACCCTTTTGTTTGAGATTTATGAATTGGCTAAATAAGGTTTTACTCTTTGTGTCCTTCTAATGTGCTATCATTTCCTCCATAAAATTTGACCATGTGGCAAGTGGTTTACAAGAAGAAAGCCATCAATACCATACAAAATGATTAGGTTCTAAATATAAAGATGCAATATGTACATTTTGGGAGGGTTGCACATCATATAGATCGAAATATTGCTCCATCTGTAGTATCCATGTTACCAGATCCTTGCTATCAAACTTCCTCATATCGATATTTGGAATTTGGTTGGTCTTCGAACAAAATTTAGAGTCTCTAAAATTACAATTAATATTCTTTTTTTTTCTCATCAAGAGTTTCATGGAATACCTTATTGCCATTAGGAAGCATTATTTGTAACAACTTTGTCAAAATTTCCTTTAAACCTTTTGTTTCTGCTTTTAAACCATTCTTCAAACCTTCCATTTTTGTTTCTAAGCCATCCTTCAAACCTTCTATGTCCCTCATTATTTTTTATTCTAAACCATCCATTTTAAAATTCATCATTACTTCCAATTCACTTTTGGTTACTCTTTGTGAGAGTGAATTTTGTTGCTCTCGATCTCATAATTTTGATATATCATGTTGCATTTCTTCCTCTTCTTCATGTGACATATTAGATATTTCTAGTTTCTTATTGGATGTATCCATTTTTTTGTTACAAGGCATATTGGAAATAATTATATATATTCTTTTCTATGCCCTTTTAATCGCTTCACATTGATTTTTCAAACAAAAGTTATGCAAATTTAAAAAATACACACCTTTTTGCTTGTTTTTGGGAGCTTGATCTTGCAACTATTATATCTCTATAATTTTGGCTCTCCAAGTTCTAAAATTTAGTCTTATTGTAGCACTCTGATTTTTCTTTCCAAATCCACAAGTCATACCAATATTGGATTGTTCAATATAGATTTATTCTAAATCTCCAACAATGACTTGATTATGGACCAATTCAGTAAAGAAAACTTGTATTAGATGCCACATGTCACTATTTCAAACTTCTGCCCTGAAATTTATACACGAGAAACTATAGCCTGTTTAATTTAACCAACATTTTATGAAATTCAAATATGATGCTTTAAAAGAAAGTTATGAAATTTTTCCCTAGGTAACTTGTTTGAGATTGAATTCTGGAGCATGTAGAGACCCTAACTTCTTCAGACCATATCTCAGAAAATGTAGTGAACCAAGATATGAAATTTCTACACTAAGTTCACTAATATTGCAGCTCCACATGGTAAAAATTTCCAATTCTGAAGATTCATATCAGAAAAGATATCGAAATTTCCAATATGACCTATTTGAAGCAGTGAAACCCTATAATCCAAAGCTTTGATACCAAATGTTATGCAACCATCTCACAAAATAGAATAAAAAATAGATCAATGACTTGATAAATAGCTTCTTCGATGGGGAAACCTCCTTTACATCACATATATAAAAAATTATTTGATGATACAAATGACAAGACCTCCTTGGTATATATAGGAGTCTAAGGGGTCACAATATAATCAAAGCCTACATAACAATAATAATGTAAGGGCACAACAATAACAATAGTGTGCTTCTATGGGGCACAATAATAAAAATATGGGGTCTACATGGACACAACAATAACAATAGGGTGTTACACTAATAATAACAATAATGGGGCTACATTATTAATATAGGGACCTAACACCCTTCTTATATTTATGAGATATACCTCTACTCTTTTGATCTCTTTCATTTGTTTTTTAACATTAGAGTATGGACATCGACAAGAAAATTCATCAATTCTGCCATAATCAAATCATTTAAGAGGCAACTTACATTTATATTTTCTAGATCCCCTTTTAACTAGTTCAAAAATTGGGCTACCTCTAGATCTAACTCATGAGTAAATAAATAATGATGTTCTTTAGTTTTCTTTGAGACTTTAAAGACAACCTCCTTTTCTTTTGGCTTCTCTTTTCCAATCCTCATGTCATATGCTATAAGAATTATGTCTAGTTCTTCCATTGTTCGTTAGTCTAGGTCATTCATCTCATCAATGGAAGAAATATTGGCATTGACTCTCATGGGAAGAGATATCAATACTTTTTGAACAAAAACATCTTCATTAAGCCATTCATTAATCCTGTGGCCTTTGGACTTCAAACACCAGACTTATGCTCATGATTCTAGTTTACTCTCCTTATCTTTCTTCAAGCTTTGTATTTTTAAGTGTAGTCTCTCTAACGATGAGTGGATCTGTTGTACTCCCAGGTTCGTATTCTAAGTAGGTGATGCATGCATCCTCAGCATGATCTCTAAGGCTTTTGCTTTTGTTTCTATCTTCTATTGTAATAGAGAAATTCTCATATGGGGAAAAACGATGCTATAAACCATTCACAGTGCTGGAAAAAGGAGTTTCATGTACATGTGGATGCCTCTTGCATTGTGTTGGGTGTAGTAATAACACACGATGGTGAAGGAGAAATGGGCCATCCTATAGCCTTCGCAAGTAGGAAGTTCTTGAAGGCTGAGAAAAATTATTCAATGACTGAGCACGAAGGGTTGGTTGTACTATACGCGCTGCAAATATTCAAGCATTTTCTGTTAGGGGTGCATTTAAAGATGTACATAGATCATTCTTCCTTGAAATACCTAGTCAACAAGCCTATGTTGGGGGGGAGATTTGTAGATGGTTTCTATTATTTCAGGAGTATGACTTTGAATTCATTGTGAAGCTGGGGAGGTTAAATGTTGGGCCTGACTATCTGTCGTGAATCAAAATAGGAGAAGAGCCTAATAATTTGGAGGAAGGATTGCCAGATGTGTAACTCTTTGTAGTGTGTGTAGCAGATGACCATTTTATAAACAGTATTCACTTCTTGACTACAAGGATGGCACTAGAAGGATATACAAGTCAGCAGGAGCAGGAATTAGTAGTGTGCATGTCCAATTTTTCAGTTATTGTAGGACATTTGTATAAGATGGGTGCAGATAAAATATTGTGAAGATATGTGATAGACTTTGAACAGGAAAACATTCTCACTGAATCTCATGGGAGAGCTGCAGGCAGCCATTATGCAATCAGAGCAACTGCAGAGAAGATTTTGTGCATAGGTATATGGTGGCTTGTTAGCCTTTGAAGCATTTGGCCCAAAAATGGATCCAAAACACTCCCAAAGTATTCAAAATTTTCCTAAGGATCATGCAAAAATCATAACAAGCACATGCCAAGAGCCCTTAAACGAGAGGAAAAACACTATTGGGAGGCTAATACATTGAAAAAATAGTGAAAAAACAAAGTATCATAGGCATCCGCATGGCAATGCACAACAGCCATTAGATCTGGCTGATCAACGGCCCAGATCTAAGTGGAAAATCACAATCGGCCGAGCAGAGAGGATGACTTAAGGTTGGGCAGAGGACACCCCCGATCAACGATCTCTGATGATCAAATATGTCGGTCGCAATTGGAGGAGGAAGCAGGTGTCAGCATTATGATATAGATCTAGCACTATGACACAGGTGTTGTCCTTGATGGCAACTCACTCAGTTGACATATCTCAGTTCAAGCTCACAGAATGAAGAAAGAAAGGTATATGCAGGTTCCCATTCACCAAGTCACGTGTACACACGGGTTCGCAGACCAAAAGGTGTGTATGGCATACACACGCATTTTCATGAAACGAAAGGCACATACATGTTGGCAAACTTGGTTTTGGTCTGTGGTATTTGGTCCATGGTATTGTGATCCATGGTATTGGTCCAAGGTAATTGGTCCGAGGTATTGACCCCAGGTATTAGGTCCAAGGTGTTGGTCCTACGTGGTTTTGGACCATGGTATTGAGAGAGGCCTAAACCTATGTAAGGAGAAGAAGATCATTAGGCCATAGAGCAAGTGTGCAAGTATTGAATATCTGATGAAGTGTGAGATCCAGTATGCAAGTTATGGGTTTGTGATGCTTTGCTTGATCTAAACCAAGGATGCACTTGTGTGGATTATGATGGATGATGGATCGGGATCTTAAGGCTTGGAATGTATTATAATTATGTGGTTTGATCATGGATAGACTAGATCTGTATTATTGACGCATGTTTATTCTATAAATGTTATGATCTTAGTATGATTGATGTTTGAAATAGCTACAAAGTCATGAGTTATTATTTGTAGATCTGTACACAGGTTCGCTTTGGTAAAAGCATGTATACACACTAGTTTGGTTCATTAGAGTAGCATATACACTATGAAATATGATATGTGAATGTGCATATGGTTTTAGTGGTTGTTGCAGAGTTCTGGGTTCTGCTCTATGTTTTGATGACTAGTCTTCAGTGATTTAGTTGTGGGTGATTCAGAGATTGATTAGTTAATGGAATAGTTGTGTTGCAGTGGTGATTGATCTTAAGCGTCAATGTTTTTGATGGGTCCAGTATGAAAATTGGATGAAATGTGGCCTTCATATTATGGCGTTGTGTTCGAGGAGTATCGAGTCTGAAAATTTATGAAATCTGGTCCCTGGAGGAAGAGTGAAGGTTGGAGCCTTCAGTAGGCCAGTTCCTACGTACTGGTAAACATATTGGCCAGTAAAAGAGCCAGGGGGTTGGAGCTCCCTTCCAGTAGTAGTTGGAAAATGAGAGAGGGTTGTAGCCTTCTGTAGGCCAGTGCCTACGTAATAGTAAATATATCGGCTAGTACAAGAGCCAAGGGGTTGTAGCTCCCTTCCAGTGGTAGCTAGAGAATGAGAGAAGGTTGTAGCCTTCTGCAGGTGGGTGCCTGCATACTTGTATGAGTCTACGCCAGTACAAGATTGTAAACAGGTTTTTTTTTATATTAAAGGAAGACGATAGTAGGTGGTTTTTGTCCCGCATTGGGTTTCCACCTTATATCATGGTGTTCATGTGTGTTTCTAATGTGTGATGATCTATTCTATTTTACTGCACCTGTTTACTATTTATATGGTTAACGAAGTTCTTATGCACTCATTAAAGATCAACATATGATGAATTAACTGAATCACAAGTTTACTGGATATACGCTAGTTGCATTAAACACAATTGTGTGTACACGCAAGTTCCCTTAAATGAAGTAGTGTATATGAATCAGAGTATGAAAATAAAAATTATTGATTTTCTAATACTGATTCACCCCCCCCCCTCTCAGTATTATTTCCAATAGCAGGTGGATTAAGTGTGCAGAGTAATGGCAATCAGCGATGCAATGTGGATCATTGATCAACCGTGTGTAGATCGACAGCCCACATCGCATCACAGGATCGCAATCAGTGGGGACATACACCGCATTATATAAAGGACCTCTGGCTTGGGTGATATGCAATTGCTATGAGTTGCATCACTATATCACTATCGGTGGTAAACAAGGGTCGGGGCCTTTATATATATATGGGTGCGACCTGATAACTGGACCCGATGGGGTTCTAAACAATATTGCATAATATTTCAAGTCTGCAGGAAGGTCATCTTTAATGTATTTTCTTGTGTTTTTGTTGTATGACGAAATACAAAGGGAAGCTTGGCAACGCCGATTGCAATGAGTCCCGGACCCGAAAAGGTTAGGGAATGAAATCTATAAAATTTGAAGTTTAGAGGAAGCCATATTTTAGTGTATTTCATGTGTTTTTACGTATTTCATTGTCAAACACACACATGGTAGCAACATAATCTAAAAGATAAAACATGAGAATACAATTTTATTAACAAAACATATACATTTGTAGTACATGGTTTGACTGTTGGGTTCCACATCCCAAGGTCTCTTGGACTCCTTTTGTCTATTCGGCTTCCACACTAAACCATTGAGGATTAGGTGTCCAACAATCCCCCCCTTAATCCGAAGTGTTATATATGAGTCCAAGAAGAGAGTTGTAATACAAAATGTGCAACAATGTTGGCAGCACTAGGTTGAATGTGCTCTCTGAAATGTTGGTATAAAGGGCGGTGTTTTAAGGATGACCACCAACACTGGGACGCCTAGTGCAGTTCCCAGAACTCTTCCAAAACTGGTAAGAAGCTAAAGTCTTTTGCTAGAGGAAGTCCTATTATTTTGAAGAGGGAAACCTTCAACCATGAAAGGGAGGTTTCACCCCGCATAAAAGGGAGAACTTCAACTTGAAAAGGGAAGTCTCAACCTGTGATGGTTTAAGGATGACCAACAACTCCTGAATGCTTAATGCAATTCCTGGAACTCTTCCAAAATTGGCAAGAAGATGAAGTCTTCTGCTAGAGGAAGTGTCCCCAATTTTATTCCTGGAATTCTTCTGAAACTGGAAAGAAGCTAAAGTATTCTACTAGAGGAAGTGTCCCAGATTACCAACTGAAGGCATGCTCTGGGGCATCTTTGTCTCTGGCTACAACTTTTAAATCTGGTATGGTAGGTTATGACTCAGGCTCGCTTGATGTAGCTTTGAAGCTCGTAGATGAGCATCATTTCCCCCCTGTCAGATACAAGGTGAGATGATGGAGAAAACTCAACTGCAAGATTGTTCAATACTCTGCAACAAGTTCTGACATGTGACTGAAATATCTTCTTGGCTATTGATGCCCATTGCCAAGAACATATCCATCCAGGATGAATCTTTTTTCTTGCAGGACATTTGTTTTAGATGCATCTGTTTGAAGAATGATTGGTTTTATGACAGTTCTTACATGGATGAAGATCAAAATAGTGATCTTTCAGATGGCCAACTCGGTCACAGTGTTGGCATTTCATAATCTGTTGTTGTTGTTGTTTTTGTGGAAAAGGGGCAGAATCTAGAACAACTGAAGGTGAACTATCATGAAGGAATCCAACACTCTAAAACTGAATGGGCTTTGAGTAGTTTAGAATATGAAAGGACACATCCTTTTCATATCCAAGACCAGTTCTGTGTTTGTTGTGGACAAGCTCTTCCCAAGGTCTGATAATGGGCTTTGGAAATGCAAAGTGAGTTTTTGCATCTGCATGTACAACTACTATTAGATCTGAATGAACTTCAACAATATTGTCTTGCTTTTTATGGGAGTCTTTTTCATTTTTCTAAATAGAAATAGGTTCAGAATGACTCCTCTGTTTTAATTCTTTTTGTTGTAGCTGAGATTCGATCTGCAAAAAATCAATTTTCTCTTGTGCATTTTGTAGACAGACTTGAATGTCTATGAGAGAAACTTTGCTGACTTTTAATGTTTCATGAGTAGTAGACAATATGAGAGTTTTGAGGAACTCTAATATTTCATTGATTCTGGCCATTTCTTTTTCTTCAATGTCAGAATTACACCTTAAAAACTGATCACAACTACTACTCAATGCAGAAAAGTAATACCCACTCATAGTACACAACAATATCCTTTATAAATGTGCAGCAAATGATCAATGTGCAACTAGAAGGCACTAATTACAATCCATGACATAAAAATAAGAGTTTACTCATGACCAGCACTATGTTCTGACAATGCAACCGACGAAACTTTTCTCCACAAAAGATTACTTTTATTTGTCAAAACAATCATTAGCTTTATATAGCCCACCAAACTCTTATGCAATAGTCGAATCAAGGAATCAATGCATATATATGTAGACAAAAACTATAATGAGTTTTAAATACAATGTCACAATGGGGGAGCAGCAACTGTAAACTTGCTTGGATCCTTCAAATAATCCTTCACTTTCTCGGCCAGTGGAAAAGAACAGTCAAGTTCAATAGTGACTGCTAATACATTCTTGTAACCATTGATGATAGCATGTGGAACAACTACAATTGTGGGATTACAAATAGTCAGAGAAAGAGCAAAACATCTGGTTAATCAAACCACGGTAATTGGATTGTATTCTATGTGAATTTGCAAGACAGAATTTGTACGAGAAGTTCCACTAGAAATTAAGTTGTCAATAATCGTCTCAACCAGAGGTGGTAAAAAAAAATCTACTGGAAAGCTTATATTTTTTTACTAGTATATTTATTGTTGTTACAATATTTGCTTCCTTATCTCAAGGCAATAGAGAATTACGCGAGAGCCTCCTAATGGCGTTGATGTATAAAACTTTTAGATATTTTCAAGTATATATAGAACACGAAAAAGCTTATCCAGTTCTGTAATCCCCAAAGAGACTTCGTTGTTTGAACATTTAAAATCTTGAATGACCATTGTCAATTCATGAACATCAAAATAGTAAATTAGCCGTTGCATAGTAAGGGAAATATGAAGTGCAACAGTTTTTTTGAAAGATAGATTTTCTTTCATGTCACACTTACAGATGAAGGGTCTCAACCTTAATACATAATGGTTCAAAGTGCTTTAATTACATCATCCTTTAGTATAGATTGACAGGTCGATGATATGCATTATGAAATAATACATACTAGATACCAAAATATCAAACCAACTCAATCAGTCACGCGAAGAGTACTAATAACTCAAATCAACTACCAACTATTATATATCTCACCATCTAATAATGTATACTTCAGTATCTTCTCCTGACAAGACACCTTGAGCGATGACCCCCACGTGGTGACCTCCGACAAACAGTTTTGCATTGAAATGGACCATTGTTGAAGGGCCAATTAACAAATATGTTTTGAGTCAATAATTCTGCTCCATTAAGATTCGTTATTGCAGCCTAAGCCTCCTTAAATATTTCATACTCAATTAAGGCATAGATGAAACCAGTTCACTTCATTTCAACTAGATTAGCATCATGTTATATCAATGCGTCAAAAGCCCGAAAATATGTCGGCATCTATAACGATTCGCATTAAATTTCTAATACCTAGAATAGCGGCATGGTTCACACAGTAATTGCATAGACTAGAATCTCTTCCTAGAGAGATAGTGTAGTATTTTGGGAATGAGATTGTTATCACCCTAAAATCTTTGTCTCTAAGCTTTGCAAAGTTACCTTGTTTCTAGTCATAGTCTTATAGGTTTTGAGTCATCTCATCTAAATAAGTGTCATTCTCTTTTCCAAAAAAAGGTTTCACAACCTCATTCCATGTCCTAAAAGCCTCACCATGTGTTTCGACATCAGTTTGATTGCAAAGGATTGTTGTTAGTCTTGGTCTAGTCTTTCCATGGTTGTTTTAGAGTCTAAGATCTAAAAGAGAGTCTTGTTGGTATGGTCAAATAGGTTCAATACTCTATTATTGCCTATCACTGGTACCCTATCATGTTTTTAAAGTCATTTGTTTATCCATTTGGAGAAATTTTGAAACTAGCTACGAAATCACTGAACTAGGAGTTTTCGTAGCGTGCTACGAAATCCCTAAAAAAGCCTATTTCAGCATAAAAAACTATGCTTTCTGCGTTTACTAGTCAACTTCTAGAAGGGGTCTTAAGCAGCATAGAACTCACTTTTGAAAACTAAAATAGGCTTCTCTTCCTAACATACCAAAATA
Organism: Pinus taeda; assembly: GCA_000404065.3. Lineage (NCBI taxonomy): Eukaryota > Viridiplantae > Streptophyta > Pinopsida > Pinales > Pinaceae > Pinus > Pinus taeda. The sequence continues at coordinate 102,798 of APFE030243516.1, forward strand.
CAAAAACCTCTTTCAGTTTCTTCAAATTCGTTCTAAGGTGGGAGTAATTTATGGTTAAACTTGCACTACGAAACTGCTGAAAGTCAAGCTTAGTCATTTGGTTTTAGCAGTCTTTTTCAAGATCAGTTTTTGGTTACTGGAAGACGTATTTTAGAATTATGAGGGCGGTTTCTCTTCATAAAATATCCATATACAATAACTTATCTCACTTTCTTCATAAGTGTTCTCAGTTGGGAGACACTAAGCTTTCATTGAGACCCTAATTTCAGAAAATGGATTTTTCCTGTTTGACATGTGTTTTTCAAGGACAGATTCTAGATAGCTGGAGGAATGTTTTAAGAAAAAACGAGAGGTTTTTGTTCTAGAAAACATGGGCTACAAAAAAATCCTTCAGTTTAGAAAAATTTTTCATGGATGAGGAGATAAAGGCTCTGTCCCACGTGCCATTTTCAGGGATCCTAAACCTAAAAACAGGGAAACATGTTCCCTAATTTCTAGGGTTTGTCTTCAGCAGTCAGATGACCACGTGGGAGGCTTCATCAAATTAAACTTCTTGAGGTTGCAAGTTGTCAAAGAATGCTTTAAATCCTTAGATAAGGTTGTTGTAATCATGATAAGGAGTTACACTCCTAGTTGTATTAGGTCTCTAGGACTGCTAGTTAGCTGTCAAATGCATTTAAAAGTTTGTTTTATGGTTAGAATAGGTGTCACTGATGGAAAATTCGAATTCTCTTGATGAGGGATGATGGGATACATGTTTTAAATGCTATATATAAAGCAAGAGGTTGAATTAGCAAAGGGTTGGAGATTTTTGGCCCAACTGCTGCTTTATGTGAAGGAATACAATCAATAATGCAGAAAGGTTTTCTTGAACAAAACTGAGTTTGATAGAGTTTTATCCTTTCTTGATGTATGTGTTATTTTAATTAATTGCAGTAGATCTTATTGTTAATACTTAGAATTCTTAATCTAATGCTCTGACTTCCTTTAACAATAAGATGATTGTGTTTTATATTTGAACCACCAGCACTAGATCACATTGCTATTATTCAAAATTCACTACCATGTGCTTTGATTTCTTTTAGTAATGGAGTGATTGTGTTGAGTAGTAGATCTCATTGCTATTACTTAGAACTCCTAACCTTATGCTCTTACTTCCTTTAGTAATGAGATGACTATGTTTTTTAGAATCTTGTGAGTAAACCACCTTTGAACCATCAGCAGTAGATTTCATTATTATTATTCAAAATTGATAACCCTATCCTCTGACTTCCTTTAGTAATGAAATGACTCTTTTGACCTATGTTATTGAGTGAGTTGTCTTTGTTTAAGAACCTTATTTGTCTCAGCTTTCATGTCAAGAAACCTTGCCACTAAATTTATTGATGTATTGACTCCATAGCCCAATGGTAGCAAGCCTTCATCTTTTCAACCTACAAACATACAAAACCAAGATAGAGTTAGCCATCTATATTATCATTAATCAATATCATTAACCCTTGAGAGAGCCCTCTCAAGCTGAGGAGGCTAAACCTCAGCCAAAAGCTTGGTTTGAAATAGTTACTCAAAGTCTACCTGATCACAGTAGCCTATCAGGGTCTGATTTTGAGATAACATTTTGGTGCGTCTGCCGGGAGCCTGAAGTCTATTCATTCCCAAAATCAAGAAGTTGAACTTCTAAAGGTAGCAGGAGCTCAAACATCTTTTTGAGGCTACAAAACTACCTTGGTGACTCCACACATCAAATAACAAATTGGAAGGTGACTCCACTGCTAGAAGATTAGTAGCTTGATGAAGTTTCAAAATGAGTTCCGTTGCAAGAATGAATGTCAGGTATCTATGAATCAGTCTCATATACCTGGTTTTCCAAATCCTATGCCAAAGTTTGATTAGTTAGATGATCTTCTAGTATTCAAAGATGAAAATAAAGACAATGTTGCTCCTCATTTGGTTAGGTTCCATATGCATGTACACAGTCTTAAGGTTCAATTCCCTGAAGATTGTCTCATGAGGATGTTTATGACCACTTTAGAAGGAAAAGCATGGTATTGGTATAAAAGCTTGGAAAATGGTTCATTATATTCTCTTGCTGATTTCCATGATGTATTCTATGACATGTATAAAGAGTGTCATCCCTCCTTATTGCTAGTCAAAGATTGTTGTAAACATTCTACAAGTTTTATTCAATATTTGGAGGATTGTTATGATGATGATGAATTCATGGATGAAGAAATTTTAGAGGCTCTTCATAATAATACATTTCAACACCAAGAAGAGAGTATAACATCCCATGGAATGCAACATGAAGATTAGCAGGGGTTTACTTATGAAAATCATATTTCATCCTCTGAGATGGATGTAGAGATGCAGCAGACTTGTCAGTCTTCGGATCATAATGAAGATGAAAATGATTACAAACACCAAGAAGAAAAATTGGAAGAAATTTTTTATGACCCTCAGGCAGAGGAAAAGGTTGTTCATTTGTGTAATTTCTTGCAGCCGCTTGCATCAAAGAATGATATTTATAATGAAGAAAATTACATTGTTTGTGGGAATCATTTAGAAAGGCAGTTGGATACCATATCAAATAAATTTTGTGTGACTAAAGATCAGTTGTTTGAAGATATATAATGTTATGAGAATCATTAAACTAACCATGTGTTTTTTGACCCTATAGCTGACTACATGGAAAAGATTTATTGTTCATGTTTCCAGTTATATTTTCATCTTGAAGAACAGTTACACCTCATGCTGCCTTGGTTATTTTAGTATCTGGTTTATTTTTGCTTCAATCACAGTCAAGAGATTCAAGTGTTAGATTAGATCGATGATTGGCTTCATTGGAAGTTTCATGTTCCTTGAGCTACAAGTGGAGATTACAGTTGATAGGGTAGGTAGGAATGTGAAAATAAGCTCAGGGTAGGTTGACTGAGCATCTGTTTCAGTAGGTGCAGTTTGAATTCTTCATTCAAAAATCCTTAAAGGCTTGAGGAGAAAATTGGGTAGAGGTTCAGAGTTTTATTCTAGAGGATGGATAGCAGCACTGGAGCTACAATTTCTTAGTATACCACAAGGGCACACTATCCCTAGTGGAGCTACTGTTATCACCTTAAAATATTTGTCTCTAAGCTTTGCAAAGTTGCCTTGTTTCTAGTCATAGTCTTATAGGTTTTGAGTCATCTCATCTAAATAAGTGTCATTCTCTTTTCCAAAAAAAGGTTTCACAGCCTCATTCCATGTCCTAAAAGCCTCGCCATGTGTTTTCACATCAGTTTGGTTGCAAAGGGTTTTTGTTAGTCTTGGTCTAGTCTTTCCATGGTTGTTTTAGAGTCTAAGATCTAAAAGAGAGTCTTGTTGGTATGGTCAAATAGGTTCAATACTCTATTCTTTCCTATCACTGGTCCCTTATCATGTTTTGAAAGTCGTGTGTTTATCCATTTGGAGAAATTTTGAAACTAGCTACGAAATCACTGAACTAGGATTTTTCATAGCACGCTACAAAATCCCTGAAAAACTTTGCTTTCTACATTTACTAGTCAACTTCTAGAAGGGGTCCTGAGCAGATGAGAACTAAATTTTGAAACATAAAAGAGGTTTCGCTTCCTAACATAACAAACTACAAAAACCTCATTCTATTTCTTCAAAGTCGTTCTGAGGTGGGAGGAATTTTTGGTTACACGTGCACTACGAAACTGCTGAAAGTCAAGCTTGGTCTTCTAGTTTTAGCAGTCTTTTTCAAGATCAGTTTCTGGTTACAGGAAAACGTATTTTGAAATTATGAGGGAGGTTTCTCTTCATAAAATTTACATATACAATAACCTATCTCACTTTATTCATAAGTTTTTGCAGTTGGGAGACACTAAGCTTTCATTGAGACCCTAATTTCAGAAAATGGATTTTTCCTATTTGACACGTGTTTTTCAAGGACGGATTCTGGATATCTGGAGAAATGTTTTAAAAAACCAGGAGAGGTTTTTGTTCTAGAAAATATGGGCTACAAAAACCTCCTTCAGTATCGAAAAATGTGTCATGGATGAGGAGATAAAGGCTCTTTCCCACGTGCCATTTTCAGGGATCCTAAACCTAAAAACAGGGAAACATGTTCCCTAATTTCTAGAGTTTGTCTTCAGCAGTCAGATGACCACGTGGGAGGCTTCATCAAATTAGACTTCTTGAGGTTGCAAGTTGTCAAATAATTCTTTAAATTCTTAGATAATTTTGTTGTAATCATGATAAGGAGTTACACTCCTAGTTGTATTAGGTCTCCAGGACTGCTAGTTAGCTGTCAAATGCATTTAAAAGTTTGTTTTATGGTTAGAATAGGTGTCACTGATGGAAAATTAAAATGCTCTTGATGAGGGATGATGGGATACATGTTTTAAATGCTATATATATAGCAATAGGTCGAATTAGCAAAAGGTTGGAGATTTTTGGCCCAACTGCTGCTTTATGTGAAGGAATACAATCAATAATGCATAAATGTTTTCTTGAACAAAACTGAGTTTGATAGAGTTCTATCCTTTCTTGATGTGTGTGTTATTTTAATTACTTGCAGTAGATCTTATTGTTAATACTCAGAATTCATAATCTAATTCTCTAACTTCCTTTAACAATAAGATGACTGTGTTTTATATTTGAACCACCAGCACTAGATCACATTGCTATTATTCAAAATTCATTACCATGTGCTTTGATTTCTTTTAGTAATGGAGTGATTTTGTTGAGCAATAGATCTCATTGCTATTACTTAGAACTCATAACCTTATGCTCTGACTTCCTTTATTAATGAGATGACTATGTTTTTTAGAATCTTGTGAGTAAACCACCTTTGAACCATCAGCAGTAGATTTCATTACTATTACTCAAAATTGATAACCCTATCCTCTGACTTCCTTTAGTAATGAAATGACTCTTTTGACCTATGTTATTGAGTGAGTTGTCTTTGCTTAAGAACCTTATTTTTCTCAGCTTTCATGTCAAGAAACCTTGCCACTAAATTTATTGACTTGTTGACTCCATAGCCCAATGGTAGCAAGCCTTCATATTTTCAACCTACAAACATACAAAACCAAGATAGAGTTAGCCATCTATATTATCATTAATCAATATCATTAACCCTTGAGAGAGCCCTCTCAGGCTGAGGAGGCTAAACCTCAGCCAAAATCTTGGTTTGAAATAGTTACTCAAAGTCTACCTAATCACAGCAGCCTATCGGGGTCTGATTTTGAGATAACAGAGACAGTGGAGTGGATAGGTGTGGGCTCCGAGGACAAACCCCGAGTTCGATCAACCACAGGTTGAGGCAACGTGGAGTTTAGCACAATCAGCATCTCTCACCCCACCACAGTGTTTACCAAAATGATTGATAACTTCATGCAAGCCAAATTCGTAATAGTTATGACGAATCCTGAGTGCACTCCTGGGTGTGAATATTCTACATTGGTTGATAAGTGATTATAATGCCACCAAAAGTCATAGTAGAGGTCTATTGAGTAGCAACGAAGAATAAATACAGAGAGAATCAAAATGAGTAGCAACAAAGAATATATACCAAGAAATGAAGTGTAACCCAACATCGTGGTATAGATCTCTCTAACGATGAGAGGATATGGAGGCCAGCAGTGTGGAGAGGGCAGCGTATGGAGGCCAGCAGTGTATATGGAAGCGCAACAATCCAAATTCACAGTCTTAGCACAATTCGAGTAGCGTAGCAGAGAAACGTAGTAGGACTATGTCAGAGGAGTGAGGGAGGTTATAAAATTGGCAGGAAAAATCCATGAAAAATTGACATTCTTCTAAAGAAAATAATACCATGTTAGATACCATGTTAGAGAATAATGGTAAATCGCAACACTGTTATACCAGCATGGAGAGGGTAGCAAAAAACTCAAGTGTTGCTGAGATTATCAGGCAGGGCAGACCCTGATTATCAAGTAGAGGGAAGACCCAGATTACTACAGAAGGGAGTTACAATGACAGTTAGAAGCCAAAAATGGCACTGGAGAAATGACAGGTTGTAGCTAAAATTTAGCTAAGAAAATATTCATGAAAAAATATTCTTGAAATGCAGAATTCATGGCAGAAATAACCTACATAGAAAGGCCATAAAACAAATTTCTCAAATTAATTATGCAGGGCAGGAATATGCCTACTCTGATACCATGTCAAACACACACATGGCAGCAACATTATCTGAAAGATAAAACATGTGATTACAATTTTATTAACAAAACATATACATTTATAGTACATGGTTTGACCGTTGGGTTCCACGTCCCAAGGTCTCTTGGACTCCTTTTGTCTATTCGGCTTCCACACTAACCCATTGAAGATTAAGTGTCCAACATTAATACAAAGGGAGCAAGGGACTAGGCCACTTGCGATAGACAACAACAACCCAAAGGGTGGAACTGATAGATGAATAAACCATATTTGAGGACTTTTGAAGTCTGAAAGAAATAGAAATGGGTGGGATTTTTTAAAGTGTTGCTATGTTTTCTATATTACACAGAAAACAGTCATATAAATGTTTAAAGGGAAAACAAAGGCTCGATAGCCCTTCCATGACAGCGCAACTAGCCTGAAATAGAAACATCATGGGCGTCAACAACACAACACAACCTGAAAGAAATAGAATCGGTCATGAAGCACAGCACGCGCAGCTTGTCCAAAACAAATAGAAACATCATGGAGCAGACATCGCATCAAACTACCTAAGTGTGGTTACTCTTCTGTTAGAAGAAGGAACCTCAAAGCCATGCTTGCCTAGTCAGGGCATCAAAGTTGTTGAAGAGACACAGGGATAGATTAAGACCTCTCGAGCCTCAAAACACTCGAGAGCATTGTAAGGAGCTATAAATATCTGAAAGAAAAATGTAATAGGGGTTCAACTTCTGGAGACTACTGATAATTTGTTCCTTCAAGCTTCTCATCTTCATTCTAGTGAATACAAGCTTCTTTTGCTATTATATGTTCAATGTCCATTTTCCTTTTCTATTCTAAGCTTGCACTTGAATAGTTTGTTCATGTTTTATTTTGTGTTTAAGGCCAGATAACTATCATCTTATCTCTGCTTTGATAAATTAGATTTGCAAGCTTCTTTTACTTCATGTAGCTGGCCATTAATATGTGTTTATATATGCATCTACTGGTACAGGTGGTATTCTCCATCTATTCATTAAATTTACAAACTATTGAGCATTAGTGGTCTAAAGCCTTGTAGAGCTAAGGGTGTTCATGCATGTCTTGAGTTAAAAACAGAGTTGAAATGGTTATCTGGCTCAATCCAAACCATCATTCATTCAAATAGTTTAGAGAACAATATTGAACATTATATGTTACCAGGCATCTCCGAGCTGGAACCTAGGAGAGTTTCCTGGAGTAATAACATAATTGGCGTCGTTGTCGAGGAGAGGAAACTGGAGCTCAACTTCCCTGGGAGATGACAAAGATCTAGATTTGATGGTAGACAAAGTCTGGGAACATTTTTTGTTGTAATCATCTATCTAGTGACTCTACTAGAGGCCAAACCTCTTGGTGACTCCACTTCATAGTCCTGGCTCAGTTTGTGAGGCATACTCAGAGAAATCCTCAGAAGTCACAAGCTAACCGAGTACCTGACCCTAAAAAAATCATCAAAGAAAGAAAGGTATTGTAGAAAGGAGCATCATGTTCAGGTAAACCTAAACAATCTTCTATATCTCTTCAAGAAAGGCCTGTAATAGAACAAGTACATGTTGAGAGTATAGCTTCTAATACTAGAAGTGAGGAAACAATATTAGAGATTATTAAAGATCCTTATTCTTTAGGTCTTCCTTTTGTTGTAAGTCCAAAGGAAACCTCACCTCCTATCAATCACTCCGCAACCCTCTGTCATTCAAACTTCTAGTACCCTCATAGCCACCACAGCTATGGTAGGCCCACAAGGCCCTACAAAAATGGAAAGAATCATAGCTGCTAGGTATGGACCTCTAATACTTCCCACTCCTTTGAATGCCATGCCTACTGGAGAGTATCAGAAGTATATGCCTAAGTTCACTGGGATTGAAGGTGTTTCAGCTGAAGAACATCTTGAATCATTTTATAGCTATGCTAATAACCTAGACATTAGTGAAGATGATGTCTGGATGAGAGTCTTTGTCCAAAGCCTAGATGGAGAGGCTAGGAAATGGTTCAAAGAACTGACCCCAAGATCTATAGCATCTATTGAGACTTTAGATGATGCATTTCTAAAGCATTGGGGGGAGAATATGGATCTCCTCTACTACCACATTGAGTTTGGGAACTTAAAAAGGGAAATTGGTGAGTTGTTGTCTGATTTCAATAAGAGATTTAACCCTTGTACAACAAGTTACCAGTTGAAGTAAGATCCATCACTACCTCTACTAGATTCATCTATGCTAGTGCCTTTGACTCTGACTTTTGTTTACTGTTGAGGGACAGGCAATGTGCTTCTTTGGCTGATATGCAGGATGCAACCTTGGAGGTAGAATCAAACATCATGGCTGTAGAAAAGCTCAAAGGCAATGTTGATAGAAGGAGACAGAGGGGCGAGTTTTTCTTCATCATCTTCAGATACCAAGATAGATAAAATGAATAGCATGATAGAATCATTAGCGTCTAAGATCTCCAAATTAAAATTTGAGCAACACTCTGGGAAAGGAAGAGTTCCTAACACCTTTGCTCCTCCAAATCCAAATCCATATAGAAGAGCAAATGAGAAGTTGCAGATCTTGCAAAGAAACAAAGATGCTAGTGAAGACCAAAGGGTGAAGACCCCTTTTTAGAATGCAGTCATTGAAGAAGAGGATGAGATCCATTTTATGGAAGACAAAGGCAGTGCCCATTTTTTGACCTTAGCTGCCTATGAGAAGTCATTATTCAATGACCAGATCAACCAAGAGTGTGACAGTGAAACTATTCTACAAATTGAATATTAGCAAAGATATAATTTGAGGTCGAAGATGAATAATGTCAAGGAAACTCCTGTTCATAAAGTTGTTTCCCCTGTAGAACAGAAAGCTAATAAGCAGAAGCAACCAAAAGTTGATACTATCATCCTCAAAGCTCCAGCCATAGAGGTAAGAGGCCTTGAAAAGTCCCCTTCTTCTTTCAGTTTTCAATCAGAAATTCAGAAGCTGAGAATACCTATGCCTCTGATTGAACTAGTGAAGAATGAGTCCTTCAAGAAATCTATCCTTGAGGCTCTTGAGCCTAAAGCCATCCAAGCCTCCACTGCCTATGTAAATATGCAAGATGACCAACTAGTTGTTATTCTCAACCCAATGATTGAAAATTGTGAAGAAAACGCCCCATCATTCTATGTTTCCCTATCTATTCATGATAAAATCCTTCACAACTGCCTTTTGGACACTGGGGCCAACCATAATATAATGCCCAAGGCTATCATGGACAAGTTGGGTCTTGACATTAGCAAGCCCTATCATGACCTATTTTCTTTTGACTCTAGAAAGGTGAAATGTCTAGGATTAATCAAGGACCTAGCCATGACTTTGCCTCAGATACCCATGAAGAGAATGATGATGGATATTGTGGTAGCAGATGTACCCCCCAAGTTTGGCATGTTGCTTTCCAGTGGCTGACTCAAAAAGAAGTAGAACAAGTTACACAAATTGTTGGAAAAATAACTATTGATCAAGTTGAACAAAAATTATTTTAAGTAAAAAGGTTGAAACATGTGGAAAGAAAAGCATTACTAGCACAACAAAAACAAGTATAATAAGAAACACCTTCAATAGAAAGATTAAGAAAAGAAATTCCTTAATGAATATATGAAGAAATACGAATTCAAAGAGAACCAAAACTTAAAATTAGTGAACCAATCCCTCGACTAGTCTTTGAAGAACTTGAGAAATTTAGTGAACTTGTAGGAGGAGACTTGAATTAGACTAAATATTTGTCATGTTTGTTTGAAGGACAAATGATAGACAGATAATGAGAGAAAGAAGAAAAGGAAGTAGAATAAAGGTAAGAAAATAAACAACAAACACTCGAAGAAGAAATAAAAATAAGGGAAGAAGAAGAAATAATTGAAGTAGGAAGAATAGTCAAAATAGAACATGATGAAGGAGGAGGATCAACTATTGGAGGAAGAAGATCTATAGTTGAAAGAGAATATCAAGAGAAAGAATCACTTTTGGGTTTCCTATTTTAGATGCATCGACATCTCTAAGAATTGACATAAAAATAAAAGTATTCCTCCTTCCATTCTTCTATGGTACGTCTACTAAAGACCTTGATGCTTTTTCGTTTGAATATTTTGTTTTATGTTATACGTATAGATATACAAAAGATGCTCAAAAAATTCATCTATTTCATGCTACTTAAAATGATCTGCATTAAAATGGTTTATGGGTTAGGAGAGTCAAGAATATTGCATTGAGATGAGTTGAGAAAAACGTTTTTGAAGAAATAACAACCTTATTGTCAATACTAGAATGCTAAAGAATACATTTTTAAAATGAGTTAACAAAAAGATGGAAACATTGAAGATTATTCAGAAATATTTACATATAATTGCAAAAAACAAAGCAAAGTGATACAGGTCCTGAATTTATATGAACACTCCTCTTAAAAGGAATCTAGGATGAATATAGATATGTCATTGATCTTATGGAGGTAGAGGATATTTCTCAATTCCTTATGGTAAAATCACTAAATTGTGCAAGAAATACTATAGAGGAAGAGCGAATTTTGGTAAGGGGCAAAGAGACACACTTTTAAAAGTAACTAAGTTAGCTTCATGAGGAGTCACTGGAGCTAAACTTCGAAATTTATTAGAAACTTTTATGACTGATATTCTAAGTAATCTTCATTCTGAAGTTGATACATTAAAATATAGAAAGAGACAAGAAGAACAAAATGAAGTGTTATCTATATTTTTTCCAAAATGTAGAAAGAAACATCCCTTACATGAATGTCCTTTGGATAATATTGATGTTTGTGGAATGTGCATAGAAAAGAACTCAACAGAGAATTTTCCAATAATAATGGTACTGAAGAACAAACAAAAATGAAGGTGAAATAGAAAAATCACTTTATTATGTTGCATCTACAAGAAGACCTTGGAAAACTTGATTGATAAGTTTTTCTTCAAATCCAAGAGTCCACAAAGTTCCATATTATCAAAATCTTATTTATAATACATACTTCTCCTATTTCATGGTAGGCTTGACAACCTCAACCTCCAAACCAACCTTATCAACAAGGTTGGTGAGGAAAAACTTATAGAAACCAATCCCCATACTAGCAATCACACCAACATCCATATCAACAACCTTACTAAAACCTTTTCAACAACCTTATCCACCAAATTTCAAACCATGATGCCAAGGAAAACTACTTTTTCAACAACTTCCCATCTCAAAATGTTTAACAACAATGTCTAGTACAACAGATAACCTAACCACAGTAGCTTCATCTGCCTTCTAATCAATCTCAGCTTAGGCATACTCAATTACCAGCCTAGTTAGTGGAAAATCCTAATGTTAAAGTGGATAAACTTGTATATAATTTAGAAGAAACACTTTCCATGTATGCAATCATTTTTATTGATAATTTCACTTAAGATCAGGAAATGTATTTGAAAAGGAATCTCCTATAATTATAGAAGAACAAGAAGAAATTGAGGAAATTCCAAGAAAATTAGCACAACAACAATCACAAAAACATCTAAAAGAGTAGAATCTCATCATGATACATCTTTAACTACTACAATACCTCCTTTTCTAGAGAGGTTATCTGTAGAAAAATTATTGGCTCCTGTTGAGCATGATTTGTTAGATCAACTTAGGAATTCATTTGTTAAAATTCCTTTATTGCAAGCTATCAAGGAAATACCAATATATGTTAAAACAATTATGAAATATTGTTTCAAACATAAGAAAAGAAATAAAGTTTGGGCTATAACACATTCCACTCGTCATTTAGCTAGCCTAATGTCAAAGCCAATTGAAATTGAAAAATATGTGGATCGAATCATTGCTAAGGTTACAATTAAAATTTGACACTTTTTTTTAATTCCAAATACTTTATTTGATTTAGGCACAACAACCAATGTAATGAAAATGGATACAATACAAAGTTTAAATCTACATAATATTTAATGAACACCTAAAGTAATTAAATAGTTGAGAGATCAAAGATTAAACCAAAATGTGTAATAAAGTATTTAATAGCCTGTTTGGATTCATGGGAATATCCAGTAGATTTATTTGTTCTACATCCCAAATCAAATTTGTGTGGACATCCCCTTATCCTTGGAATACAATGGTTGGGTATAGTCAATGCATTCATCAACTATAGATAAAGAAAAATGATAATCTCTAAGGGGGATGGACGTAAGCAAATAATATTATATCCGCCTTCTAAAATTTGAAGGAATTAGAACAATTGTCATGGCTTGAAGAAACAAATTCAGAAGAATAATTGATTCAATCAGTAATCACTATTAATCAAGCTATTACTTTCGGGGATGCAGCAAATGAAAATATGCTAGATTAATGCATTTATAATCTTGATATTACAGAATAGTCAAGAACAGTTCAATGTGCTATAAGTAATAATCTTTCAAAACAAATTTTTCAAGAAAATTGCATGATGAATTCTTTACAATCTTCATTTCAACAAACTTTTCTTATAAATTCAATGATAATTTCAAACTCTAAAACTTTTGAACTGAAAATAGAAAAATATATCAACATCACTTCCACACTGGAAGCATCTCAAGAAGATTAATTAATACAAGTGTTAAAGAAGTATTCCAAAGCGTGTTCTTGGGATTACAAGGATAATATGCAATGTATTCACCATAGTACATGCATTCATCATATCTATTTGGAAGAAAATGTTAGACCTATAAGACAACCTTAGCGACAAATGAATCCATTGCCTAAAGTGATACTAAAAGGCGAACTACACAAATTACAAGAGATAGATTTTATCTATCTTATCTTTATTAGTCAATGGGTTTGTCCTTAGCTATAGTGCTGAAGAAAAATGAAAAATGGTGAGTCTACGTAGATTACAAAGAATTGAAAAAAGCCACCCTTAAAGATCACTTTATGTTTCCATTCAGAGATCTAGTCCTAGGTATGTTAGTAGGAAATAAATATTTTTCTTTTCTAGATGGATTCAGTGGCTATAACCCTTGTTGAAATGAATTATACTGCCATTGAAAAAGAAATGTTAGTAGTTGTGCATGCAATAAATAATTTTTTACACTATGTTATATGTTATGAAGTCTTTATCAACATTGATTATGTTGCTATTAAATAGTTGATGAATACACCTATTACCAATGGAAAGATTACACAATGGTTGCTACAATTGCAAGAATTCAATATCCTTATTATTGATATTCCTCAAATGGGTAATTAGGTAGCATACTTTCTATCTCACCTAAACAATGCTAGTGAGATTATTTCAATTTTTGATGATTTTCCATATGAACATATATTTTCTATATCAATTAAAGCACCATGGTTTTCCAATGTGGAAAATTATTTGTCTTTAGGAAAATTACCACTTCATTTTGCTTCAAAAGAGGAAAAGAAAATAATAAAGCAAAATGTAAGATATAGATGTATTAATGGAATTCTTTTCTACATAAGATCTAATTTTTTTATTAGATGGTTGTTGAGAAGATGAAATATTTGATATTCTTAAGCTTGTCATGATGGACCTTGTGGTGGGAATTTTGTAGAAAAAAGAAACACCTATAAAATCCTTAATCAAGGCTATTATTGGCGATTCTTATTCAAATATACAAGATAATATGTTCTAAACATGTTAATAAATGCAACAAGAAAGGCCCAATTTCACTTTATCCTTAGGCAAATTGAGTAAATCAAATTTCCACATCAGCACGATGATTTGGAGGCAATTAAATAGTGCAACATGGGTCTTGCCACTCAGTTAGCTCAATAAATTCTAGTTAGTTGGGTTGGAGTTCATTCATGCATGTGTGATTGCTAAATTTTAGCAATCTAGTTCAGTTATTTTCAGTTGTATTCAGTTAACTAACCTCTAACTATTGATAGAGTCAGTTGAAGGGCAGTTGAGTAGTGGAACAATAGTATAACTCAGAGATCTGTCAGTTAAAAAACCAATGAACCCAAAATATCTCATGCATTCATGGAATTGAAATTTCTCAGTTGAGGTGGAGGATACAAGGCTAGTGTAATAGGAATTGTATAGTAGTTGAGTGTACAAAAGTTGAATGTAGTCAGGAGATCAATTCGTTGGGAATTGTGCAAGGAAATACAAACTTCCCTATTGTTTAGGAGATCAAATTTTCTAAGGTTTTCACAAGGAAATAGGATGCTGGTGGAGAAGAAAATTAGCTAAGTGTTGGCTAGAGACTCGGATTCAACAGAGAGAACAATTATTCTTTTGTAGGTTTTGCCCAGACTTGGAGAAAGTAATTGTAATAGTTTCTTTATTCAACTAATTAATGCAAATAGGCTTGAGGGTTTTTCACGGTTGGGTTCCCCTAGAAATCTTTGTGTACTTTGGTTTTTCTTGTTGCCTGTCTATGCATATTGTTCTAAACTGTGATTTCCATTTCCTAGATTAGTAGAGTAGAATATGTGTCTCTTGATTTCATTTCAATTTATTGAGCAATTTAAATTTCTGTCAAATTTCTACATGGTATCAAAGCCTTGAAATAACATTAGAACCAATATTTCAAATTTGTCCCTCAGGAATTTCAAATTGTAGCAAATTTCTTCAAATTTGGGAGAGTGATTCTCAACAAACTGAGATTGGAGTATGCCCTAGATGGTAGCTTGAATTTTATAGCCTTGAAGGAATCGATGGAAGTACTACTTGATGATAATGGAGTGCTTGAATAGACTTAGACTAACATTAAAAAATCAGCAACATAGTATGCACAACAATTAGGCCAGTGGAACAAAGACACTGCAAGAGCCAGGGGGATCATCCTGGAAGGTATGAGAGACCACGTGGCCTCAAATATACATGGAAAATAAACACCATATTTTATGTGGAAGACACTGACTGAGATATTTGAAAATAGCAGTGACCATAGAAAATTGGCCTTGAAAGGAAAAATTTGAAACATTAGGATGCAAAAAAATAATAACATTCCATGAGATCTCTCCAGATAAACTCAAGTTTGGTATGAGCTTGGAGGGTTTTGGGTGAATGTTGTAGAATATTATCTGGTGAGCCTATCTCTTATAGGACTTCCAAAGTCTTGGAAAAGATAGCCAGGCTCTGTGAATGGAAGGGAAAAATTACCAAATTGGAAAATGTTATGGTCTCATTTGGTACAGGATGAGTTTAGGAGAAATACAAAAGATGGAGTAACATCCAAAGAAGAGGAAAAGGACATTTCTCTATTTGGAAAAGGAATGAAATCCAAGGGAAAGAAGGCCTAAGGGGAGGCCAAGTCTAGTCAGAACAATGGAAAGAAGAAGGACCTAAGCAGGATAGAATGTTTTCACTGCCATGAATATGGGCACTATGCTACAAAGCATCTACATAAGAAATCCAACAAGGAGCATGTAGTAGGAGCAAGGGGAGATGTCTTGGCATCTCAATTCGAGCTAGATTTCACCCTCCTTGCTTGCTTGGAAAGCACGGTGAGAGGGAGTGATTGGTAACTAGATTCTAGTGGTTCTTAGCATATGACAAGAAACTAGGAATTTTTAAGTATCCTCGAGGATAAGGATCTTCAAATGCTATAGAACTTGGGGATGTTGTGAGATAAAGTGTTATTGGAATTGGTATTGTAACCTTTAAGAGGGATTCAGGCTACCATATTCACCTCAAAGATGTTATGTATGTACCTAGGTAGAAGAAGAACTTGATCTCTCCACCAATATTGGAGGATAGGCTATGATGTTATTTTAGTAAGGGGAAAACCTTTTTGAGAAATGTAGCTACTAGGAAAGTGAAGCAAATTGAAGTTAGAGTGAAAATTCTCTACAAGTTAGAGATACATTTCTCCATGCATGCAGTTATACCTCCACAAGTGAGGTAGGCCAATGTCGACACTTAACCCTAGAGTTGTAAAGGATTTGGTAGGATCCATTGGATATTATTTGCAATATACTTTCCTCATGGATCATTACCTTGCTACATGGGTCAACAGTGTTAAGTAGAATAAGGATTTGTGTCATTTGGTGAAATAGATACCGAGGAGCAAATAGTAGTGTTGATTGTAGTGCAAGAGGCACAATGCATAATCAACATCAATGCAATATTCCTAGTAGACAATTGTAGAGACACAATTGATTTAATGTTTTTTGGATACTTGTTAGTTGCAGTTGTTGTAGTAGAAGTAGCAATAGTGTGAGGTAGTGCTACAATACATTCCATAGGTGCTATATAGGGGTGGTGAAAAATCCTTTTCTTTCTAAGAGAGATGTTAAAATATGTAGCAAGAAAGGCTCAATTTGACTTTAGTCTTAACCAAATTGAGTAAATCGAATTTCCACATCAACAAGACAACTTGGAGGTAGTTAACTAGTGTGACACGGTTCTTCTCACTTAGTTATCTCAGTAATTTTGAGTTAATGGGCTTCGATTTCAATCATGCATGTGTGATTGATAAATTTTAGCAATTTGTTTAATTATTTTCAGTTTTGTTCAGTTAACTGACCTCTAACTGTTGATAGAATGAGTCGAAGGTCAGTTGAGTAGTGGGACAACAATATAAATCAAAGATCTATCAGTTAACTTATCAATCACCTGAAAATAGCTCATGCATCCATGGAATTCGAATTCCTCAGCTGAGGTGGAGGCAATAAGGCCAATGTAACATGAATTGTATACTAGTTGAGTGGACAATTATTGCATGTAGTGAGGAGATTGATTCCTTGGGAATTGCGCAAGGAAATAGAGATTTCCCTTTTGTTTAGGAGCTCAAATTATTCTCATCTTTGTGCAGGGAAATAGGAGGTTAGTGGAGCAAAAAATTGGCTAAGTGTTGGCTAAAGGCTCTCATTCAACAGAGAGAATAGTTATTCTTTCAGAGGTTGTGTTTAGATATGGAGCAAGAAATTGTAGTAGTTTCTCTATTCAACTGATTAATGCAACGAGGTTAGAGGGGTTTTCTTAATTGGGTATCCACTAGAAATTATTGTGTACTTGTGGTTTTTCTTGTTTCATATCTATGAATGTTGTTCTAAATTGTGATTTTCATTCTGCAAATTAGTAGAGTAGAATTTGTGTCTCCTGATTTCAGTTCAATTTCTTGAGCAATTGCAATTTATATCAAATTTCTACAAGAAAATAATAATTTTCAAAGGATGGATTGACCAATAGTAGCTGATGACATTCAATACAACCCTATGTTCCTCTAGAGACATTTGAAATGTAGGATCTAGATTTTATTAGATTGATTAACGATAAGTCAAAAATAAAAAAACACATTCTAGTATGCACTGACTACGTTACCAAATGGGTAGAAGATAATGGATTAACCAAAGCTTTTGAGCTATAAATAGTCAATTTTCTCTTTGAAGATATCTTTGTCTGATTTGGACTTCCTTGAGATATTGTCATTGGCCAAGGGGAATTGTTCACCTACAAGTTAGTACAAGAAGAAATCGAGAAATATAAGATCAAAAATAGAAATTCCACTCCTTATCACCCACAATCCAATGGACAAGTTGAATCAATTAATAAAATTTTATAAGAAATCATGACCAGTAGTCCAACTGCATGAGAAGGATTGAGAAGGAAGGCTTCTAGAAGCTTTGTAGGCATACAAAACTACTTGGAAAGGTGCTACCAGTTTTACTCCTTATGAGCTAGTATTTAGTAAAAAATACTTCTTCTTATTGAACTTGAAGTCTAAACAGTGTGTTGACGGTGCTGGACCTGCAAACATTCACGGGATCTCCCTAGTATGAAGTCCCAACTAGACCTCACACCCTTTGGTATAGAAGTCCCATTCGGTACAATGACTCGGTTTCCATTATCTTAAAGATATGCCTTAGCTCTTACTTGTAATCGCATGAGAGTGGTTTGCTTCATCTTTGAACATTGAGGTATGTGTGCTTGGTGAGTGCTAGTGTTACTTGTGTCAGGGTTCTTTCATTGCAGAGGGAAAGGGTGGAGGTGAGTCTCTAGTGGAAAGGGAAGAAGCCCCAACTCTATGAGAGACACACAACACAACAGGACATGCACATCTTCCGGAGGAGTAGTCCACATCGATGTAGCAGTCACAACACACAAGAGAAGATAACATTTACAACACCTAGTAGAGCAGTCTGCACGAGTGCAACAGTTGTTATAACAAGTTTACAATAAAGGTTTTGTATGATGTCTAGTGACGCAACCCATTCGGACATGACAGCATTAAAAAATCATACAACACATTTTCATAAATATATGTATTAGAGCAACCGAAAGAGTTCAATTTTTTAACACAAGTTAAGGTGACATGCATTACAAGTGTTCAAGATTAGTCTCACAAACAATTACAATACATGTGTGAAAACATGCTTGCCTATTATCATGATTCTGAATTAAGAAAAAGTTCCAAGATACATTAGTAAACCATACATCACTAACCCTATGAAAGGGGCGTTGGAGCCATTGTGTGCTCCTCAAAGAAAAGACTACAGACTCTCAAGGCTATGTCAGAGGAGCCAAGGTGAAAAATTTTGTTCCAAGTACAAATGAGCGGTATTTATAGCGAATGGTAAAACTGGCCCTTGTGACTGTTCGACTTCCCTCATGACTATTCGACTTTCATGACTTTTCATATTACATGACTCTTCAGATTACATGTGGGTCCCTTAGACTTCCATGTTACATTACAATGATTTACAATAGTATGGCCCACAGTAGTGATGTGGTAGACATGACTCAGCACGACAATGCTGGTATGTTGATGGTAGTGGTGGTGTCCTTGTTGAGCTATAGTGATACTGAGTGGTGTATGTCATCTTGGTGTATCATAGCCTCACATCCGCATGGAAAGGTGTGCAAAGTCTTTGATGGTATTGGTGTTTGCTTGATGTTGCATGTGCACTTCCCTCCTTTGCTTGTACTTTGGCATGCTTCACATTTTTTTCCGTTCGGGAAAAAATATCCTCACATGCATCGTCCATTCACAAGAAAAAATACTAGCATGCATCATTCATTTGTCCGTTCGTCAACAAATCTCCTTGCATGTGCTCTCCTTGTTCATCCCTTCCATCCTCGCATCATGTCTTATCATTGTCCCTATATTTTCACTCACTCATGGTGAGATGACATCAAATCCATAAACCTCCTAATCTACCATGATGCATTATCGTTCGCTTTCGGAAGTAGGTGATGGGAGAGAGGACAAGGCTACGAAACTGTGCAAGACAAATTTCAAGATGGGATGCGGGCTCTCGGCACTACCAGTGAAAATTATGTAGAAGTCACTCAGAAACTGAGATGGGAAATCAGGATCAACAATGACTGTCCGCGGGATCTAGCCTGGCTGGCAGGCATATCTATGTAATTTTTTGGATGAAGAAGTGTAGGTAGCAGAGGGGCTTGGCAGCAAAAACTGTGCAATTCCTCTAAGGAGCTGGCAGCAGGTTGTAAGAGGTTTGCCGGGAAAAAATGTGCATTTTTTAAGGGGAGCTAGTGGCGAGTTGTAGGAATGATTCTGGTGAAAACTACGCAATTGATAGTAGGCTAGCCTGTTGGACACCCCATCACTATTTTTGAGCTGAGTGTGATGCTAGGCTGCTCAACATCCCATCGTAGTTTTTGAGCTGAGTTGAATGCTAGGCTATTGGTTGACTGCTCATGAAAACTGTGTAGTTTTTTGGGTGAGCAGCAGGAGGACGAACTCGCTAACTGGCTAGAAAAGTTGCACAATTTTTTGAGGGAATCAGGGATAGAAAAAGGTCTTTGTCTTATTTTTGAGTGCAATTTCTTCATTCAATGACGTGGGCAATGTTGGGTGTGGAGCTTGATTATATTTTGTATCCAAAGGTTTTAGCCAGATGTATACCACAGGAGGACTATACACCCCTCCACGTGGGGGGTTGTGGGGGGAAGTTATCCTCGCTCGTGAGGGTCCAGGGGCCAGCAGTCCCCCGTTGAGGGTTGGGGGGCAGCACCCCCAAAGCTAAAATAGATGTAAAATTGCCTTGTAAAAGTCTAGTAATTTCTAGTCAATCTAGGTTGTTCATTAGGCGGATGATTTGACAGTAGAAGTTATGTTTAATTTAGGGTTTTTTTCCCTAGAAGGTAATCCCTCACTATATATGAGGGAATTGTATTGCGTCTATATATATCTGTATTCTGAGTGAAGAAGAAAGAGGAGATTGAGAATGAAGAGGGTGTTACAGTGGATCTGTTGTAGGTTGTATCTCTTAAGTATGTTCGATAATATAAAAGGAAGGACTCGTTGTTTCTCCATGGACATAGCCCAAATTGGGTGAGCCACGTATATATGTGTCTCTCTTGTTTTATGCTTTTTCTGTGTTTATATTTCTGCAATAGTTTATGTGTTGCATTGCTCCGTAATATATAATTTTCTAACAGGCAAGGTCTGTAGCTTTGTGTTGTGTAGGTAAATCCCCTCTGCGGACAGAGGCGATCCCACTAGCCTAAATGAGGTCTAGCAACAATCAAACAATGCTAACACGTAGGTTCCTAATTGCAAATTAAAGACTGATGATGAGGGTCTACCTCGAATCCAATGCTAGTATTTGTAGAAGAGTCGTCCCTCCTGTTCTTTCACTCCATCTAGTCATAATCCCCATGATCCTCATGAACGGACGCCTGCACATGCAAAGAACAACACAAATATGAGCATAAAATCCAAGAGATGCAACTATATATCAGTCAGAAAGGATATAACTCAAACATCATTATAAAGACAATAAGATTGGAACCATAATGATAGTCGTCTATTATTATTGATAAGCAAAGAAGAATACAACCAAGTTATGACATCAAATCCTCCTTTAGCTAGGTGATCAGCAACACATGCCTTGCAAATCTTGTCGGGAATGGGGAACAAGCCTCTCTCTCCTTGGTTACTTGGACAAGGATCTCCTCATTAAAGGTGTAGCCTTATGGGGATGAAGAAGGCCTCTTGTAGCATGAGCTTAGCAATTCTCATACTTTGGGGCTTAGAATTTGGAGCTTGAAGAGTAGAATTACTAACTAGCTTGTCAAAGGCAAAAGGACAAGCTTTTATAGATAGAGGAGAAGGAGTTAGGATCATCCACAAGATTCATGGGATTGGCCTTATCATTAGGAAGCTTCCATTAAAGGTGGAGAACTACTTCCCTTCTATGGAGATTTGAAGCCCAACTAAACTAACTCAAACTGCAATTAGTTCATGAATAGGTTAGGAATAACCTTCGCAAGTTGGTTTGTTAAAAACTTTACCCAACTAGGTTGGCGTGAGTGCAACTCTGAGACAGAGCACCAAATGGCGCGCCCTCTTTGGAGGATTTCCCCCATTGGCGCGAGTGATACACTGTGGAACAACGCCAATGGAAAAAGGGTTATTTTTATGGGTATTTTGCAGAAGGTGTCTTGAGGGCATATGAAGTGCATACTCAAGGGGATACAATGAAAGTGTTTTTAGGTTATGTCACTTCTCATAGGTCCCAGAATAAGTCCTCCAATGTGCGGGAGAAGGGGTAACAGGGACGATGACAAATTACTATGTAATAGATGCCCCCTAAAGCATGAGGCCCGAGAGAGAGAGGGGTGAAGTGATTTACAAGAACATGGTCGACTAAAAACACGGCCGTCGGAGAACCTGCATGAATAAGTACAACTAATATCTCAAGTACATGATGTATGTGGAATGGGTGAAGCCATCCATAGCAGAGTACATAAAAATCTGGATCCAAGGAATGGACGCAGCCATCCAGCGAGGATCGATGAATAGACTCTGGCATGGTCGCAACCATCCAGTAAATGAGTCATGTAATGATCATAATAATCCACAAAATCGCAACCTGGATTTTAACAGACAAAATCCAGGGTCTTGCACTCCATCTCGACCTGAACAAAGTACAAGTTCAAGCATGTAAATATGGGAGTCGAAGTCGAACATGCAACAACATCGTCTGATTACCAGTCAATGAGGAAAATTGTTAATAGACGCGAGAGGTACCACCAATAATGACAATGGTACTCAAGGTACTGTAGGTATAATCCACGGCATGCGAATCAGTGAGCTGGTGTCGAACACCCATAGAATCATTCGATCGGAGGCTAATGATGAAAACCTTGCGTCGAACATGAAGAACCTGCCATTGAGGCATGTAGGCTCCAAGGCACCTGAAGGGAGTCTCTGGGTCAACTTCCTGGATAATGAGCTGAATTCGATAGGAAGTGACCTTAATCGAAGGTGGGCCATAATGTTTCCGACATCAACGACACGAGACAGAGAAGGATAAAATGTTTTGTGTGAGGTATCAGAGGGAGGTTGAGTATTCTGTAGAGGTCAACTTCTCTTGAACATATTGGTGGCACAACAGTGGACTCGGCAGTATTTGACATCAAATGATCAGGGGTCATGGTGACAAGGCAATGAGCAGATGAGAGGTCAAACAGGATAACCCAAACCCATGGAGGGAAGTGTAAAAACAAGATGAGATGTGCCCACCCAGACATGAATGCAGACAAGTACCATGTTCAAGAGCGACATACTGCCAACACGATGATAATTGCGGTTCATTTTTCCCCACCATTTCTGGCGAGTACCCTGGTTATTTTTTGGGTGACAAGCTTGACGGGGATAACATATGCTTGGGAGGCGTCATTGTGATGGAATCCGATGTCATTAAGTTTTAACGAGTCTGACAAAGGAAGAACTCGGCTTCTTTTCATGTTTAGAGAGTTCCAAAAGACAACAGAAAAGGAAACTCCAAGGGTGTCCTTTTTTGTAAAGTTGTGTCTTTCGAGCCCGAAAAGGTATAAAACAATGCTCGAAAGAACCGCCCAATCATTACGACTGAGGAGTATTTTTCATAAGTAGTGAGTTTTACCTAAAAAAGTAAAAAAGCGATCAAAACCACGTCGCTTCATAACCATTAACGAACTTGCAACGACAAGGGTCCGATGATCTTTTTGTCTTTACACAGTTGGAAAAGGGTTTAAAGACGACCACATCTCTTTTACGTTTAGCGAGTCGAGAGGAATAACTCGGCAATCTTTTCATATTTAAATGGTTAGAAAAGAGCTAAAAGAAGACCTCCATTTTTATTCTCTTTAACGAGTCAAAAACGGAAAAATGCTCGACAATCTCTTCATATTTTACGAGTCAGAAAATAGCTTAAAGGTGACTCATCCTAGAGGAATGAGTGGTATAAAGGGTAGCAACTAATTCTGGCAATGGTGGAACTACTCAAAACATGTAATGGTCAAGAGGCTGGCTAACGAAACCACTCTTAACTACGGTCCCTCAGGAAATGAAAAACAACCAAGTGAAAGCATATGATCAGCCAAAGAGATGGGGGCAATGGAATGAAAACAACCAAGGCTCATCTAACAGAATTTAGCAGATAAAGCTAGCAATCACAAGATGTAAATCGGGTATGGGTTCATTTTTACACAAGCTTGAACCATGGAGAACTTTGCTTGGATTGGGCTTCATGTTTACACAAGCTTAAAATGAAAAACTATGCTTGTTATAAGTTCGCATGCCCCCAGCATAATGACACAACATGAGGTACATGCCCCCCAAGCTTCATTGCATTCAACAAAGTGGATGGAATGAAGGTTCACTTTTGAGATCTTGGAAAGACTCTACTTGTATTTTACGAGATCTTAATCAAAAGACTCAATTTGGAAAGGGAGTTGTTTCATTTTTTAATGAGGTTGACACAGTAAAAGAACTATCCTCATAACCCTTGTTTCATTTTTTAACGAGCTTGACACAAGATCAGGAACTATGCTTGACCAGAACTAGTTTCATTTTTTATGGAGCCGACATAGGAAAGTGAACTATGCTCCGAACGAACTTTATCATAATGAATAGGAAGTCATTTCTTCCAAGAGTGCCACTCCCAGTGGAAGGACAACATCTTGGAAGTCAGGATCTAATGCCCCCAGGACACTATGCACAACGGCAGCATCACTGGATACAGGCACGGGATAAGTAGCCACGTAGTTGACCTATGGTGGGGCAGATACAACCGGTGGATAAAAACCAAGAGGGGATGACAAATGCGTAGGAGGCACTGGGGGACTAAAGAATGATAATTGATCTATAGTCATAATTCTTCCATTGTGTGGAAAGCAAACCGCATGGAAAAGTGAAGAGATAATGGCCCCCATGGCATAAACATAGTCACGACCAAGGAGAACACTGAAATATAAAGCACCTTGGGTAACCAGTACATCTATATAGATGGTTTTGCCTCCCAAAGTAATAGGGAACGTTGGAAGAATCCCTAATGGTTGACTGATTCCTCCGTCAAACGCCATCAGATTCTGTGTGACCGGCACAAGCTGTGGGGAGCCCAAAGCTTGCTAAGTAGTGGAAGGCATAAGACTGACAGATGCACCTTCATCCAAGATAGTGCCTGTACTGCCTTATCATAGGCATGTACTGTAATATGGAAAGGCACATGGGATGGAAGGCGGAAAGCAGTCAATTGACTCCAGTCGAAGGAAACGACTGAACTACTTGGTGGGGGAATCATATGATTGCCCCCCTGCTCCGAAGAAGGATTCTCGGGATCAGCTGGGATAGGAGAGTCATTTTCAGACTCAAGAGAATCTGACGAGACAAGAAGAACATGAGCATGATGCTCTTCCAAAATAGAGTGATCAATGGGTGGTGAACCCAATTCGACACTCTCTCTGACCAATGGTTGGTCTGGAATAGGCTTAGCACAGCCAGGTTCAGGAAGAGGAGGATGGACAAGAGAAGGATCTAAGTCAATCTCTTTGTCGACAGGGAGAGGACCTAAAGAGAGCCTCTGATAAACAACGGGAAGTTGCAGTGAAGAAGCTGTAAGAATTTCCAAAACAGCAGAAGCTTTATCCATGAGCAGACAAAGGTGAAGGGGATGGTCGCCTTCACATAGCCTATAGGGGAATCGAATCTTCCCTTTATTCTTACCATTGCGAGTTGGTGGGGTAGTATCACCATGAGCTTCAGAGGGCAATGAGGGGTAGGCCAAATCATGATACCATACTTCTAAGACCTTACGAAGGCCAGGACAATCACGGAGAAGATGGTCGCCCTTGCACAATTTACAAGGAAACTTGACCTTCCGCGGAGGAGAAGAAGGTGGCCCGACCTGTGATATACTCGAAGGAGTAGCTGCATTTTTAACCTCTAGTTTATGATACTTCTTCTTCTTCGCCTTCTTATTCTTCTTCTTAGCCACCTGGGTACTTGAATCCAGACTTTCACCAGGCAAAGTAGAAGACGAGGACGTAGAAATAGGCGAAGAAGGGGAGAGGTCCACCTTGGAATCAACATGATGTTGTTCGAGTGGAGGAACTGATTGACCAGTATTTGAGACATTAGGGATCATAGAGGTTGAGAACAACCAAACAGGCAACCCAACAGTTAACCCAGGAAGGGACAACGTTGCCATGTAAGGAGCACCAACATTCCCAAAAGGAGGAAAATGACCCGAATTCCCTTCAGAGGGGATTCCTGGGTTGGTGAACTCTGGAAAAGTTGCCATCAAAACTGGAAATCACACATGGGGCTAAAAAAGAGCCAAGACACACAATCAAATGGCCAACAAATAGAATCTAACAGGGCATGTGATCACGGGTAAATAAATTTCAAGACACAAGGACATAACTTGACCTTTTCATCTTTAAAGAGTCAAGAAAAGGACAAAAAGATGACTCTAGTTGCCTTCAAATGTTTAGTGAGCCCGAAGTGACAAATGCTCAAGTGATCCTTTTCTTTTAGGGAGTCTGAAAAGGATCAAAAAGTGACTACTCTGGAGAACTAGCAAAAGGTTTACTAGACAATCTGTAAAACTGCATATACACCTTGGCAGTCGTATGAAAACCAAGGACTTTCTGTACGCAAGTCAATCTTCCCGAATGCTGTGTTTGGTGTGCTACGGGTCATAAGGCGACAGACACGGATTCCTGTGGATAAAGGATAATAACCTAGTCGAGTCTCCCCATATACTTGATGGTACGTGGGAGCACAAGTCCATACTAGAACACAATTGAGTCACAAAAGGAGGAATCACCCAACCTTGAGTGGAAACAAAAGTGACTAGGTTTAACGACGCCAGACCACATCTCTAGCCTAGATCTCTAGAATGTGAGTGTTATGTTCCAATGCATTGTTAGATTCATTTGGTTTATTTTAAAGTTGATCTTGTATTAGGTTTCAATTTTCAGGCCTTACCGTATGTAATCTCTCAAAATTCCCTAAATGCAATCTACATGCCAAAGTATGTCATTTCATTCGATGAATGCTAATTACGAGAGAGTTCAAGAGCTTTCACGCAAATGAAATGATCACAAAACAACAAAGAACTTCCCTAATGCAGCTAATGGAAATTAACAAACTTTTCTTTAAGATCACTAATCACTAATCAAAACGAAAAGCTTCTAATTCTCATTAACTAATACAAAGCAAAAGAGATTTTTTCTTTTATGTCGATGGCAAAGTGCATTAAACAAACTTTGAAAAATGATAACAAAAAAATTATATTCAACACAAGCACATTCAGTTCCTTAAATCGCAAACCAAACTTCCAAAGAACAAGAAAGATCCCAAAGATACCAATGAGCAGTGTAATCTAGGCTCAAAGTGAGACAAAGCAAGTCACCCAAATAATGCAATAAAATGATTAAAAACCACTAAACGAGTGCAAGGGAGCAATTAGAAAGTTGATTGGACGAATAGAAGACCAAAACTCCTAAGGAAGGCTCGACACACAAAGCCACCAGATGCCCTAGGGCTAGAAATGTGAAATGGATAGAAAATGGAAAACACCCAAAGGGTAAAGGTAATCTATGCAATTGTAATCTATGCACAATTTTCATTCATATTCTGAAAATGAGAATTCTAATTATGCAAGTGTGATCTATGCAAGAGAATTATCAAACACAAGATGATTCTAATGTAATCTAAGAACCAATTGTTATAGCTCCAAATCTCACTATTATGGTTTGTGATGGTACACCCATGGCCTAGGGCAACCCCTCCTTCCAGACCTGGTCCAAAATCTAAAAAACAGTGCTTTATTCCCTGTACGCAACATTGCCCTGAGTTAAACGCGTGTATACGCAGGTTCATACATACCCAACCCGCGTATATGTATTAAAACACTTAAAAAAATATAAAACTCCTTATTTTCGGGTGGAGATCGCGGGTTTTACCTGCTGATCACCTGTTAGTGCCCGTGGCCTCAACTGCCCCAACCAATTCCTAACTAAAAAAACTACTTTGGAATTGGTATAAAAAGACATCAAAGGGAAGGCCTA
>APFE030243517.1:7182-31315 GCA_000404065.3 Pinus taeda
AAATTGAAATTAAAACACACAAGATCTCTGGCTTCAACTTTAAAAGCGAAGCCATTTTACTGATATGGTTAATTTTACACTACAAAAGCATCTATAAGCACGTCTATGAACACTGCACTTATAATTTAAAAGAAAACATGAGTAATTTAAAAACAAACATTATAAGCACGTCTATGAACACTGCACTTATAATTTAAAAGAAAACATTAGTAATTTAAAAACAAACATTACACTGATAATAGAAGTTAATTTCAAATAATCTCAGTAAATAGAGAAATAAAGAATTAAAATAATTTTAATATTATACTCACAGTTAAGTAAACTGTGAACACTGCACTTATAATTTAAAAACAAACATTAAACATGAGTAAATAGAGAACTCTATAAAATAATTGAACGATTACACTCATGATATAAGTTAATTTCAAATAATCTAACAAACATTAAACACGAATAAATAGAGAACTCTATAAAATAATTGAACGATTACACTCATGATATAAGTTAATTTCAAATAATCTCAGTAGACAGAGAAATTTCAGTACTAAAGAATTGTAAAATAATTTAAATATCATACTCATAGTTAAGTAAACTATGAACACTGCACTTATAATTTTTATAATTTTTAAAAACAAACATTAGTAAATAGAGAATTCTATAAAATAATTGAACGATTGCAGTCATGATATAAGTTAATTTCAAATAATCACTCATGATACAAGTTAATTTCAAATAATCTCAGTAAAATCAGTACTAAAGAAATTGTCAAATAATTTAAATATTATGTTCATAGTTTACTTCTCAGTACTAAAGAATTGTAAAATAATTTAAATATTATACTCATAGTTAAGTAAGCTATGAACACTGCACTTATAATTTTTATAATTTATAAAAACAACATTAGTAAATAGATAACTCTATAAAATAATTGTACAATTACACTCATGATATAAATTAATTTCAAATAATTTCAGTAAGAGAAATTTCAGTACTAAAGAATTGGAAAATAATTTAAATATTATACTCATACTTAAGTAAAAAGAGAAACTATGTGCATCATATAACGGTAAAGAGAGAAACTATGTGCATCATATAACTGTAACATCTATGTGCATCATACAACTATAACATCTATGTGCATCATACAACTATAACATTTACTACAGAAATTTTAGAGAAATTTCAGTACTAAAGAATTATAAAATAATTTAAATATTATACTCATAGTTAGAGAAACTATAGCTTTATATAACTATAACATCTATGAATCTTTTAAATATTATATTCATAGTTAGAGAAACTATAGCTTCATATATAATTACATAATGTAAATATTATACTCATACTTGGAGAAACTAACATCTATGAATCTTTTAGAAAAACTATAGCTTCATATAACTATAACAGCTTCATATATAATTATATAATGTAAATATTATACTCATAGTTGGAGAAACTATAGCTTCATATAACTATAACATCTATGAATCTTTTAGAAAAACTATAGCTTCATATAACTATAACATCTATAAGTCTTTTAAATATTATACTCATAGTTAGAGAAACTATAGTTTCATATAACTATAACATCTATGTGCAATGATTCAGAGAATTTCAGTACTAAAAAATATAAATATTAAATTTATAGTATAGCTTCATATAACATAACATCTATAAATCTATGTCCAGATTCAGAAGAAATAATATTTAAATTATACTATAGCATCTATAAATATAATTTTTATATTATAGTTTAGCTTCATATAAAACTTAATATTATAGTATGCTCAAATAACTACAAGCAGAGGATCACTTCATAAATATATTGGCATAAATTATAATTCAGATTCGATGATCCAAAGGATAATCCAGTGAAAAAAATAATATTATATCATATAATTTAAATATTATACTCATAATTTATATTTAAATATTATACTCATACTTAAGTAAAAAGAGAAACTATAACATCTATGTGCAGATTTATGAAGACTCCATTTATAATTTAAAAACAAATTTTGTTTAGATCAAATTTTAATAAACATGGAATTATAATAACTATATGATGCTATAGCTAGATCTATGGGCATTTCATTTACAATTTTACAATTTAAAAATATTTTCTGAATTACAATAACCATGTGTAGTAGATCTGTGAAGACTACACTTATAATTTAAAAACAAAAATACCAAGAGACTAATCATTTTTGTTATAACATATACGAAAATATACCGGAGATAGATAAATGTGCAATACATATTATTTGTACATACATATACAAATACAATTTTATGGTTTTTTTGAACGATGCATATACAAATACAATTTTATGATTATTGGTTTTATATTTTAATTAATTTCTTGAAGACTTTTCACATTCACTGGTTTTTCACCTTTCTCAAAAGTGAATAGTTATAATACTTAAGAATTATATTTTATGTTTTCAATATTCCTTCTTTCAGAAATATATGTGACTTTAAGAATATGAAAGTGAATAATAGTGGACAAATGCGTTTTTTGATATTGTTCTTTAACTAAGATTACAAAACACATCAGTAGCATAATTGGAAGTCAAAGTCTTCTATGGTTGATAGTTTAATTAAACACATCTGTAACACAATTGGATTTTATGATTTTTGGTTTTATATTTTAATTAATTTCTTTAAGACTTTTCACATTCACTGGTTTTTCACCTTTCTCAAAAGTGAATAATTATAATACTTAAGAATTATGTTTTAGGTTTTCAATATTCCTTCTTTCAGAAATATATGTGACTTTAAGAATATGAAAGTGAATAATAGTGGACAAATGCGTTACATAATTATAATACTTAAGAATTATGTTTTATGTTTTCAATATTCATACTTAAGAATTATGTTTTATGTTTTCAATATTCCTTCTTTCAGAAATATATGTGACTTTAAGAATATGAAAGTGAATAATAGTGGACAAATGCGTTTTTTGATATGGTGATTTAAATAAGATTACAAAACACATGAGTAGCACAATTGGAAGTCAAAGTCTTCTATGGTTGATAGTTTAATTAAACACATCAGTAGCACAATTGGAAGTCAAAGTCTTCTATGGTTGATAGTTTAACTAAGACTACTAACTTTAAGATTCCTGACTTTACTAACTTTAAGACTCCTAACTTTAAAGTCAAAGTCTTTTATGGTTGATAGTTTAACTAAGACTACTCACTGTAAGACTCCTAATTTTAAAACCTGTTTTAAAGTAAAAGTTGACTTTTCTTACAAAATGGAAGTGTTTTCACATTGTAATTAAACATTATTATAACTTTTGGAGATGGTAGTTTAAACATGACCACAAATTGAAGTCTACTATTGGAAAAAGTTGACTTATTCTTACAAAATGGAAGTGTTTTCACATTGTAATTTAAACATTACTATAACTTTTGTAGATGGTAGTTTAAACATGACCACAAATTGAAGTCTACTATTGGAGATGGTAGTTTAAACATGATCACAAATTGAAGTCTACTATTGTTGATAGTTTAGCTAAGACTACTAATTTTAAGACTCCTAGCTTTAAAACTTGTCTTAAAGTAAAAGTTGACTTCCTCTACAAAATGAAAGTGTTTTCACATTGTAATTTAAACATTACCATAAATTTTGGAAATTGTAGTTTAAACATGACCACAAATTGAAATCTAATAGAAGTAATGTTTGTAATTTAAACATTACCATAAATTTTGGAGAAACTTGTCTTAAAGTAAAAGTTGACTTCCTCTATAAAATGGAAGTGTTTTCAATTGTAATCTGAACATTACCATAAATTTTGGAGATGGTAGTTTTCACATTGTAATTTAAACATTACCATAAATTTTGGAGATGGTAGTTTAAACATGACCACAAATTGAAGTCTAATAGAAGTAATGTTTGTAAATTAAACATTACCATAAATTTTGGAGATGATAGTTTAAACATGACCACAAATTGAAGTCTAATAGAAGTAATGTTTTCTATTGAGTGATGGTTTAAGGAGAATTACAAACCAAATTGAAGTCTAATAGAAGTAATGTTTTCTATTGAGTGATGGTTTAAGGAGAATGACAAACCAAATGGTTCTCATGGAACATGAGTTTATATCTCACTACAACTTTTACTTTAGCTATGGTCTCTCGCGGGATGCTAACTTTAATTGTTTTTGTGGCTTAGGATTGCTTTATATGACAATTAAACTAGTCGCTGAGTACAATTCCCTCTGTTAGATACAATGTGAGAAGATGAAAATCTCTCTACTACAATATGTGTCAATATTGAAGAATGAATTCTACAATACAATCAGTAGATATTCTTGACTAATAAATGTCATTTCCAAGAAGTGATTCATCCAAGGTGAATTTTGTTCTCACATGGTTCTTGTGATTGGAACATTTTTTTTGAATGGTGAGAATGTTTTCTAAAATTTTGACAAATTGAAGTTCAACACACTATTTTTTCATGTCACCAACTTGATGTCAATGTTAGCAATTTAGAATCTAGAGCTTTCTTAAGAAACCTAGCACTCTGAAACTAGATTGGTTTCGAGTAATATTGAATATGAAAAGTCACTTCTTTTTTCAGATCTAAGACCAATCTTATGCTTGTTGGTGATGACTTCTTCCAAAGTTTTGATGATGGGCTTGGGAATGCAAGTCTCCTAAAGTCGCATCATTGATCTCATCAGGTATTGGGTATGAATGGGAATAAATCTCAAATAGAGAATTGTTTGACTAACAATTAGTTACAAATTTTGATTCCTTTGTTGTAATTCATATTGTTGGAGTTATGATTTGAGCTAAATAATTTCAATCTTGTCTTGGGAATCTTGTAAACAAGTTAGAATATTCATGAGAGTGGCTTTATTAGTATTGGCTATATTAAGAATAACTTGTGAATCTTCTAAACAAGTTAGAATATTTGTGAGAGTGGCTTTATTAGTATTGACTATATTAATAATAATCAAGAGTATGGGAGTATTTGTAACTCTAATATCTCATCAACTATAATCATTTTCACAACAACTTAAACTCAACAAATGAAGGGTGTTATCTCCAACCATAATGCACTCGTTTACAACTCAATTCAACTAATTTTGAAGAATGTAGAAGTGAAATTATAGAAATACCAGTTGCAAGTTATAGTTACTCTTGGGTTGAATTGGTCTTCAAAATTAAATGTGTAAGCTTTGACTCTTATCAACTAACAAATCTACATGTATAGGATTCACATATGATAGAGCTAAGTGTTGAGTGCCAAAATGTAATCATGTCAACAATGTAAATGGGCCTCAATTGATTTTATGTAGGATGCACATATGATAGAGCTAAGTGTTGAATGTCAAAATGTAATCCTCTCGACAATGTAAATGGGCCTCAATTGATTTTGTGTAGGATGCACATATGATAGAGCTAAGTGTTGAGTGTCAAAATGTAATCCTCTCGACAATGTAAATGGGCCTCAATTGTTTTTCTTTTGTATCTTGGATTTGGTATGAACAAAAAAAATTAAAATGCTAATAGGGAGTTGGGCTCAAAATTATTCTTCGAAGAACTTGCTTTCATTCAATTGACCACAATACTTGGGAAGTGTCACTAAGACAATGCTATGCCTTCATGCCAAATATGAAGGAGAATTTTGGGAATACCCATAGTCAATGTGTGTCCCACAATGGTTGCAAATAGGGTTAAGACAATGCTATGTCTTCATGCCAAATATGAAGGAGAATTTTGGGAATACCCATAGTCAATGTGTGTCCCACAATGGTTGCATAATTTTGGGAATACGCATAGTCAATGTGTGTCCCACAATGGTGTGGCCACATGGTTGCAAATAGGGTTAAGACAATGCTATGTCTTCATGCCAAATATGAAGGAGAATTTGGAAATACCCATAGTCAATGTGGTTGCATGTTTGCAAATAAGGTTGAGACAATGCTATGTCTTCATGCCAAATATGAAGGAGAATTTTGGAAATACCCATAGTCAATGTGTGTCCCACAATGGTTGCATGGTTTCAAATAGGGTTGCACCTCAATTGAAAATTCTTGACTTCATAGATCAAACATTAAGTGATAGGAGGGAATTTACTTCTTGAAAAACAAACAGGCTTTTCAACCTCTAGTTGAAACTAGAAATAAGGATAAGATTAAAGTACTATCACTTATGCAACCAATGAGCAATCTACCATTCATTATAATCACTACAAATGGTCCCAATAAGTAATCTACCATTCATTATAACCACTTCAAATGGTCCCAACTATTACACAGGTTAACTTTCAAGAGTTTTGCTTTGATTCATTGAGGAGGTGATGACTCTTATTGAGATCACAATTAGAGATGCTAAGTTGTCTTTCAAGATGAAATTATTTTTGTGGGTTTGTATTACTAGAATTATTGTTTTTAATTTGAATTTGTGGAAAACCTGTGAGCAGTTATGAAACCAATGTTTCGGACTAACTTGGTGAGTCCATCATCAGGGCAATGAGATAGTATTTGAGAAGATAGAATGAATTTCAGAACCTTATTAGTCAAAGCCTAGTGTTTATTATGGTTATTTAGGATATTTTCAAGAGAGTGAATAACAATTAGTCAAAGCCTACTTTGTAACACTTAGGATAAATACCTTATAAATGTATTTCAAAATTTGATTTCAAGAAACAATTTATAGGAAGGAAATTTAATGGGAATCTTGGAGAATGAGATAGTAAAACCAAAGGGGATAATAACCATGGATTTGTCTTCCCACTACATTCATCGGTTTCATGAATTATACGAATGGCACCGCAACATCTCAGAGCTCCTAATATCCCAACACGGTTTCAACCTCATATCCCTGGAGGGCGACTGGCCCACCGCTCAGCAGCTCAACAAGTGAATCCTTACCGCTCCAAAGCACACAGCAGGCAGCCCGGCGGTGCTGGGCGTTCTGAGGGAATCCTTCACCCGTTGGCCGACGTGGATGTGGGCAAATGGAGAGACTGAGTCGCTACTAGAATGGGTCCCAGATTTCAACTTCAACGTTGCTGACAGCGAAAGTCGGCGCCGAGTACGGTTCTTCCGCTAGGATGGATGTTCTCTCTTCGACTCCATCCAGGTCATCATCGACGAGTCGAGAAGGTGGACAAAGAATTGGTTGAGCGCTTGCGAAGGCATTACGCCTGCTTTGATCCCTCCAATCGGAACAAGGAGTACATGATCCGTGTCCTAGAGGTGCCCGAGGGTTGCAAGTCCTTTGCTCTCAAGGTACTGACATCGATTCTTATGTCTTAACAACTATTTTTTTAATTCTTATGTCTAACATTAGTTTATACCGGCCAAGTTTTGGAGTTGACATGACCCAGGTATAGATAGTGATATAGGGAGTACCCATAACTTTGCTCAACTTTCCGATGACTGCTCGAATAGGCCCGATACAGTTTACCATCAAAATCAACTAAGAGACTCTGCTCCCATTGTCCTGCCTAGACCATGTTGTCATGTCCTGTCCACCACGCAATTAAAGCATGGATCAATGACTGAATTTGAAATTTAAATTTGAATTTTCAGGATAACGCTAGCCTTACATGAATCCATTCACAAGTATAGTTTATACATACAATTGGAGTAATTTATAAGTTTCAAATTCCACTATGAATTATAATAGTCTATAAATTTCAAATTCGGTCGATGATCCAAGCTCTAATTGCATGCATGATGGACAGTACAACATGGTCAGGATGGTGGTGGCGGAGTTTTTCAATTGATGGAGATGGTGGACAGTTCAGGGACCAAAACATAGGAAAGTTGAGCAAAAGTTGTAGGTACTCTCCAATACATGTCATGGCATATATGTATAACCAGCTGATACATGTCATGGCATGTATGTATCACCAATACTCTCAACTCCAAAAATTTACAGCTATAGACTACTACAATTGCATGTAAATTTGCTACCAAGATTCTTGGACCTGGAGATGTGATGTCTGACATTGATTCATATGTCTAACAGTTATTTTCTTGCTTTCCTTCAAAATTGTAAATTTGCTACCAAGATTCTTGGACTTGGAGACGTGATGTCTGACATTGATTCATATGTCTGAGAGTTGTTTTCTTGATTTCCTTCAAAATGATAATAATTGTATGTATATTTTTTTATCACAGTGAATGTTCTTGGAATGTGATATTGACATGGCTTCTTGGAATGTGTGTGATATTGACATCGCTTCTTGGCAACCAATATTTTTGTAGCTATTCATCCATTAATGCTCATTATGTACATCCAATCCCCCTTGGCAACCAATATTTGTATAGTTATTCATGCTTTAATGCTCACTAAGTACATCCAGTCCCCATCTATGGAGGCCATCCACCCATCCCCATCCCCATCCCCATCCCTCATGGCTCTGCATCCCATGGTATCCAGGCACCCCTTTGTATTTTTGTATGTTCAAAGGATGGTGGGGATGAACGTACAGATACGTCGGTGATCGCATCCCTTGTTGCCCAATTGCTTGCAGAGAGGTTGAACTAGCTCTCTTAAGAGCTCCCCACCATCAAACGTCCTCTGTACACCTCAATGTCGTTGAATAAAATGTGGTTCAGAGCTTCTGCAAAGCGTTGGTTCGACCTTTCCGCAAGCAACTAGGCAATAAGGGATGTGATCACTGACGTATCTATACGTTCATCCTCGCCAAGGTATAGAGTCATGGAGTAGTCTACCTAGGCAGAGGAATTGCCCGGTTTCCGTCGCTGCCCGAAAAAACGTCTGGCTTCGGCCATCGGCAATCCCTTTACCCTCTGCCACCCTCCCCTAGCTCTGCCACCCTTTGTCCACCGCTCTGCATTAATTTACTAACAGAATTGCCACCGCGGAGAGTTAATGCAATTTCGAATTCGAAATGGAGGAATTTGGAAACCGTGGGCTTCTCCCCCAACCAACTCAAGGCAGCCCTTGTAGCTCACTCACCTTCCTCCTCGACTCGACGCCTACAACTCAACACAAAACTCCGGCCTAGGCAATTCCTCCGCTCTACATCTCACCACCCAAGGGACGTGACCTTCAGATTCAGGTTCATTCATCCGCCTAGGTAGACTACTCCGAACCTTAATATCAACAAGGCTTATGTTTCTTCAGATGGGAGATGATTCATGGATGGTATGTTGTAATTAATGATATTATGTCTTATGTTTTTGTAGGTTAATACTCTTACCATTGTTTCAGTCCTACTCCTGACAAATTCTTCTGTTGCGGCAGTGTTCCATGACACAGACAAAAATGGCAAAAAACTTATAGATGAAGGCATAGTTGGGTACATTGAGAAGGTATGTATAAATTTATTTCAAACCAGGTTTAACAATAAAAAAGTATTTCTCATGTTTCCTGATTCATCCATGCGTTGTATTGCAGAGGTTGGCAACAAACCCTTGCATAGTGCCTTTGTTTGGAAAACCAGTAGGTCTAGATGCAGCCGCTGAACATACGAAAATTGATTAACCGGCACTAACAAACCGGGATTGCTGTCTAAAATATTTTCCGTACTGGGTGACCTAAAATGTAACGTTGTGGAGGCAAAGGTTTGGACTCACAACAGGAGGGTTGCCTGTCTTATATACGTTACTGATGAGGACACATGTGCGGCCATTGAAGACCAGCAAAAGATTTGTAAAATTGAAGATCTCTTGTTAAATGTAATGAGAGGAAATAACACCATCAAAGAAGCTACAAAGGTGGTGTCAATGGGATTCACTCACACAGAAAGGTGGCTTCATCAATTGATGCTTTCTGACTGTGACTATGATAAACTCGATGGAATTGGAGACAGGGTAGCTCTTTCTCTCAAGGACAACGACAATGCCAAGCCTCTTGTGATTGTTGACAGCTGTTTGGAGAGGGGGTATTCTGTGGTGATTGTTCAATGTAAAGACAGACCTAAGATTTCTTTGATATTGTTTGCAGCTTGACATATATGGTGTATGTTGTCTTTCATGCCACTATAAACTCTCAAGGCCCACAAAATTTTCAGGTATAGCTCCAGCAACTACAAGGGACTTGATTTTTCATAGGATCTTTGTTCTTTTCAAAT
Source organism: Pinus taeda (assembly GCA_000404065.3). Classification (NCBI taxonomy): domain Eukaryota; kingdom Viridiplantae; phylum Streptophyta; class Pinopsida; order Pinales; family Pinaceae; genus Pinus; species Pinus taeda. The sequence goes on from APFE030243517.1 coordinate 17,251, forward strand.
GTTTATTTCCTAATTTGATTTTGTTAAACCAGTTATAGGTGGTTTCAGATCACATCCCTAATGGGATTAATATTGAATCTAAATTAGGTTAAAGAAGAGTTGGGGTATTTATTTCCGTTCTTCTCTTTTGTGATACAATTGTACTACATCAGGCATACTGATGGTTGCCCCGTGTATTCAGAAGTAGAGAAGCAGCGTGTGATTCAGTGTTTGGAGGCTGCCATTAGACGAAGAACATTAGAGGTATGAGTCCAAGGATCGAATCCATGGTGGAAATTTATTCAAAACCCTAAGACTTGGGATTCCCGGTGCATTCAAATTTGATCCTTTTTAAATTTTAGTCAGCTTAGTGTGAGTTTTGTTGATGATATTTTATGAATTCAGGGTATGCGACTGGAACTCGGCACCGATGACCGTGTTGGGCTTCTGTCAGAGGTGACTCGCATATTTAGAGACAATGGGATGTCAGTTACAAAAGCAAAGGTGTCAACGCAGGGTGATAAGGTAGGTGATGTGTTCTATGTGACTGATACAACTGGAAACCCCATTGATGCCAAGACAGTAGAAGTTGTTCGCCAAGAAATTGGACTAACAATATTGCAAGTAAAAGACAACTGTATGCATACAAAATCTCCTCCAAGGGAACCCGCCATCCGATTCTCCCTTGCTGATCTCTTCAAATCAAAGTCAGAGCATTTTCTCTATAGTCTTGGATTGATAAAATCCTATTCTTAGATGTTGTAATTTGGGCCTCTTGCAATGGAATTAAGTAATCGGCTTTGAAGGTTGTATGTATGGACGATGGTTCTCTAAAAACCATCGTCGTTCATCTGTTTTCCACTATGACAATTACCTTGCTAAAGACAGAAATTGGTGCGATTCCAACATACTTCAGACTGAAATTCTCTAATATATTGGTACAGTGATGCCAGGATCTAGAAAGCACAATACCACTGGGATTTACCAAATATGGTTTGTTGATCATTGAAAAGAAGACCAGCAATGGAGAACTATTCACCACACTAGCCAAACATGGCCCTGTCATTTGATGACCCAGGAATTGTGAAATTGACCTCATCATAGAGAAGTGTGAAAAATTGGTAGAACTGAAAGAAGACCGCGCTAATTACAGTGTTGGTAGGAGAAAGGAACTAAATCCACCTAATCTAGAATTGCTTATACAAGTTGATAAATAGTCTTTGTTCTACAGAATGACAACTCTTCAAACTACAGAGGTAAAGACCATTGATGAATCATAGTGTTAACATAGATTCTAGTGCTTGACATAGATTCTTAACACTTCTTGGCCTTGCACGATCCCAAGTCTATCTACAAGAATTGTGCAAACTGATGGAGAAGGCGTTGGATACTACTGGACTTCTTGTTGAACATCTGAATTTGAAAGGAGTGTGAGTTGGTAGGATATTGGTACAGCACGAGGTGACAATTTGGGGCAATTACTGGTATTTTTTGCTTTCCTTCATTGAATAGGAACTGCACCCCACCTTTATGTTTAGAGATTCCTGGTGAGTGGTATGTTTTCGCTAGATCAACTAATATAGTGCTTCCCCCTTCTTTCTTAAATCATTTGAATCCACTGGCACTTCTGATCACTTACACTTCTTATACCGTTGTATTGATGATGTAAAATATGTAAATAACTGTATAGCAAATTCAATGGAGTTGGCCTCTGGATGATCATAGTTCATTGTTTGTGATCGACTTGACTGGGGGTTCGCCTCTATATAGCTATGTATCCTCTATTTATTTATCAACCCATAATAATAAAAGTTTATCACAAATATGTGTGGTGCTTGTTTGTGCTATTGTTCTTTGTATTATGTTTGGCACCTTTTATGAAGTAACCGTGATGATGATACTTCAGGTATTTCGTGGCAATGTTGATTTTCTCTATCTGATTTATAAGATTTCTGTTGTTATTTCATGGGAGGTTGATATGCATTGTATCATCTCCAAGTGCGGCCAAGGATAGTTAACAATAAATCGTGAACTCCTATGGAAAATGAGCTTTCAAAGGATCTAAAGAAAGTGAATTCTCAAGGAATTTATGTCTTATTTTTAAAACTAGGGTTTTAAGTATATCACAATATTCTTTAAATATCCTCAAGTCAATGGTAATGGTTTTTAGAGAGCCGTGGACTTATAGGAATGAAGAATAATGGATTTCAAGAATGAAGAATAATGAATTTCAAGAAAATGTTGTGTTCAAAGATATCTTTATAGTGTTGAAGTACAAGTAAGCATTGCCTGACATAAAATGGATAACTAAATAATTTTAATGATAAGACAGTTGGTATGATCAATGTATATATGGCCTAAAATTAAAATTGACTCATCTAAAATAGGAAAAATAATCAATGTTAATCATCTTAAATGCATTTGGATCTTCATCTCAGATACTTTGATTTGCAAAGCTTGGGGACCTATCTTAGATACTTTGACTTGCAAAGCTTGGGGACCTATCTTAGATACTTCGACTTGCATAACTTGGGGACCTTGGACGAATCTAACCAATTAGTAATTTGACCTTCCATTGTGAATAAACAATATCCATAAAATGTCAAATTGTATAATGAAATTGATGTTTCAAAGCTCATTTGTCAACACAACTATCTGAAACTTTTTAGAGGTGAAATTGTCTTATGTACACTCTACCATGATTGCAAATTTTTAAATCCAAAACATAGTTCAAAGTTTCATAAACTTGTCTTTTGTTAATGACTCTGCAAAAATATTAATGATGTGATCACTTATCTTGCAATAAATAAGATTCACAATATCTTTATTTTGTCAAATAATGGGCAAGAAGCCTCCACATACACTATTTTACTATGAACAAGAAGATTCACAATATCTTTATTTTTTCAAATAATGGGCATGAAGACTCCATATACACTATTTTACTATGAACAAGAAGGTTTTGTATTGCATAATACATTGGAATTTATTGCTCAAACGAGAAGCCAACCTCATCCATTATGTGGATTCATATTGATTTTGTCAACATTAAATGTACCCTTATATTCAATTTTAGTGGTCAATAGTTATGCCTGCTTCTTACAAGACCAAAGTAACCGACTAGTTTCATATTTTTAATGCAGTAATTCATACTGTGCTAATATGTATCTTTCATAAACAATCCTTTTTGTGGCCTCTAAGCAACTCTCTTTCATATCCTACATGAATTTGTAGACCACACTAACATCAAATAACATATCGAATCCGCTAGGAATCAAGTAAATGAGGCTCCAGTAGTCTTCTTGTAGAGAGTACCATTAATTTTCAAAGGCACGCTAAGTCAATCTCTTTCTTGATTGATATGGTGCCAAAAATGGTTTATAGTGTTCCATTCTAAACATGTATAATGAATGGCGATTTATATTTAGGTAAATAAATATATTGTTTTCCATTTGCAAAACTTGGCTTCCATAAGGAAAAATACAACACACTTAGGTTTGCAATTCTAAATATCTCTATTTATTGTTTTTTCAAACCCAAAATTAGGTTGACATTACTTCAATTTATGATTAAGTCACCAACATGTAAGTATTATCACTTGCAAATTTATGATTAAGTCACCAACATGTAAGTATCATCATTTGCAAAATATAAACACTACAATCAAATTCATGATGCTTGAAACCAAAACTAATAATCAATCAATCTTCTTATACCACACTATGGAGTCTTGCTTCAAAGTGTAAAAGGATTTCTTTAGTAGACAAACAAGATTGTGGCCCTTCTCAAAGCCTTGGGTTGCTCCATATAAATCTCCTCATTGAGAAAACCATGTAAAAAATTTGCTCCATATAAATCTCCTTAGTGAGAACACCATGTATAAAAACACTATTGACATCCAATTGATGTATGTTATAACTCTTATACAGAATGAAGAATGTGTGAAAGAATAAGTAGATAGGAGTTCATATTTGCAATAGGTGCAAAGATTTCAATGTAGTCAATATGAATATGATCTTGTTGAGAGAAGATTTTTTTCATAAGTAAATTCATGTTTCTCAATAACACTTGTAGATGGTAAATTTAGTCTTGTAGACCATTAGACATTTCATCACATTCTTTCTTTATGCCTGGGGAACTAAGTCTCAACTTTTATTTTTCATCAAAGGAATTGCACTCTTTAGTCATATCATTCTCCCATTTAGATTAAACTTGTGCAAAAAATACCAGAAATTGCCCCAAATTGTCACCTCATGTTGTACCAATCTCCTACCAAATCACACCCCTTTCAAATTCAAACGTTCAGCAAAAAGTCCAGTAGTATCCAACGCCTTCTCCATCAGTCTGCCCAATTCTTGCAGATAGACTTGGGATCGTGCCTTCTACTTTTCAAAGGAAACCTCCAGTGGCTAAAAGGAGTATTTTACTTCCTACAAGGCCAATAAGTGCTAAGAATCTATGTCAAGCACTAGAATCTATGTTAACACTGTGATTCATCAATGGCCTTTACCTCTGTAGTTTGAAAGGTTGTCATTCTGTAGAACAAAGACTATTTATCAGCTTGTAATTTGTACAACTTGTATAAGCAATTCTAGATTAGGTGGATTTAGTTCCTTTCTCCTACCACCATTGTAATTAGTGCGGTCTTCTTTCAGTTCTACCAATTTTGCACACTTCTCTATGATGAGGTCAATTTCGCAATTCCTGGGTCATTAAATGACTGGGCCATGTTCGGCCAGTGTGGTGAATAGCTCTCCATTGCTGGTTTTCTGTTCGATGATCAACAAATCATATTTGGAAAATCCTAGTTGTATTGTGCTTTCCATACCCTGGCATTGTTGTACCAATAAATTAGAGAATTTCAGTCTGAAGTATGTTGGAATCACACCAATTTCTGTCTCTAGCAAGGTAATTGTCACAGTGGAAAACAGATGAATGATGATGGTTTTTAGGGAACCATCATCCATACATACAACCTTCAAAGGCGATTACTTAATTCCATTTCAAGAGGCCCAAAATACAACATCTAAGAATAAGATTTTATCAATCCAAGATTGTAGAGAAAACGCTCTAACTTTGATTTGAAGAGATCACCAAGGGAGAATCGGATGGCAGGTTCCCTTGGAGGAGATTTTATATGCATACAGTCGTCTTTTAGTTGCAAGATCGTTAGTCCAATTTCTTGGTGAACAAATTCTATTGTCTTGGCATCAACGAGGTTTCCTGCTGTATCAGTCACATAGAACACATCACCAATCTTATCACCCCACGTTGACACCTCTGCTTTTGTAACTGACATCCCATTTTCTCTAAATATGCGAGTCACCTCCAACAGAAGCCCAAAATGGTCGTTAGTTCAGAGTTCCAATCGCAAACCCTGAATTCATAAAATATCATCAACAAAACTCACACTAAAGTGACTAAAATTTAAAAGGATCAAATTTGAATGCACCGGGAATCCCAAGTCTTATGGTTTTGAATAAATTTCCACCATGGATTCGATCCTTGGACTCATACCTCTAATGTTCTTCGTCTAATGGCAGCCTCCAAACACTGAATCACATGCTACTTCTCTGCTTTTGAATACATGGGGCAACCATCAGTATGCCATGATGTAGTACTCCTGTATCACAAAAGAGAACGGAAATAAATACCCCAACTCTTATTTAACCTAATTTAGATTCAATATTAATCCCATTAGGGACGTGATCTGAAACCACCTATACTTGGTTTAACAAAATCAAATTAGGAAATAAACATTTGAAAAAAAACAAAGATCCTATGAAAAATCAAGTCCCTTGTAGTTGTTGGAGCTATACCTGAAAAGTTTGTGGGCCTTGAGAGTCTATAGTGGCATGAAAGACAACATACACCATATCTGTCAAGCTGCAAACAATATCAAAGAGAAGCTTAGGTCTGTCTTTACACTAAACAGTCACCACAGAATACCCCCTCTCCAAACAGTTGTCAACAGTCACAAGAGGCTTGGCGTTGTCGTTGTCCTTGAGAGAAAGAGATGCCCTCTCTCTAGTTCCATCGAGTTTATCATAGTCACGATTAGAAAAAATCAATTGATGAAGCCGCCTTTCTGTGTGAGTGAATCGCATTGACACCACCGCTTTAGCTTCTCTGATGGTGATGTTTCCTCTCATTACATTTAACAAGAGCTCTTCAGTTTTACAAATCTTTTGCTGGTCTTCAATGGCCGCACCTGTGTCCTCATCAGTAACATATACAAGACAGGAAACCCTCCTGTTGTGAGTCCAGACCTCCACCTCCACAATGTTACATTTTAGGTCACCTAGTACAACAAGTATTTCAGATAGCAGTCTCGGTGAGTCAGTGCCTATTAATTCAATTGTCGTATGTTCAGCAACTGCATCTAGACCTACATGTTTTCCAAACAAAGGCACTACGCAAGGGTTTGTTGCCAACCTCTGTAATACAACACATGGATGATTCAGGAAACATGAGAAATACTTTTTTATTGCTAACCTTTGTTTGAAATAAATTTATACATACCTTCTCAATGTACCCAATTACACCGTCATCTATAAGTTTTTTGCCATTTTCGTCTGTGACATGGAACATTGCCATAGCAGAAGAATTTGTCAGGAGCAGGACTGAAACAATGGTAAGAGTATTAACCTAAAAAATCATAAGACATAATGTCATTAACTACAACATGTCGTCCATGAACCATCTCGCATCTGAAGAAACATAAGTCTTGTTGATATTAAGGTTCGGAGTAGTCTACCTAGGCGGATGAATGAACCTGAACCTGAAGGTCACATCCCCTGGGTGGTGAGTTGCAGAGCGGAGGAATTACCTGGGGTGGAGTTTTGTGTTGAGCTACAAGCGCTGATGCGAGGAGGAAGGTGAGTGAGCTGTAAGGGCTGCCTCGAGTTGGCTGGGGAGCAGCCCACGGTTTCCAAATTCCTCCATTTCGAATTGGAAATTGCATCAACTCTTCGCGGCGGCAATTCTGTCAGGAAATTAATGCGGAGCGATGGACGGAGCGTGGCAGAGCTAGGGGAAGGTGGCGGAGGGTGGAGGGATTACCGACCGCTGAAGCCATAGGTTTTTCCAGGCAGCGACGAAAACCGGGAAATTCCTCCGCCTAGGTAGACTACCCCATAGAGTCATCATCGCCATCCTTTCAACGTACAGAAACACAAAAAAATGCCTAGGTACCATGGAATGCGGATCCATCAAAGATGGAGATGGATAGATGGCCTCCATAAATAGAGACTCAATGTACTTAGCTACACAAATATTGGTTGCCTCATTTCTTATACATAAATATTGGTTGCCTCATTTCTTATGTCTGACCGTTGATTTCTCGATTTTCTCTAGAATAATTCTATGTATATGTGTAGTCACTATCAAGGTTCTTCGAGGTGTGCTCCATCGGCAAATGGACAACTCCATGGAGGAGGAATTGTTCGATATCCAACAGAATGAGAAGATCGGGAGTGATGTCGGGGTGGTATTGTTATAGTCTGAGAGGGCGAGGAGTCAGAGGGGAATAAGACGCTGGCGAAGGTGAGAGGACACCGGGGTATAGGCGTTGTGTATAATCTAGAAAAGGAGAGGGGGAACTATGTGCCTACAATTCTCTCTGGTAGATACGATGCTTTCATATTTTTTAATGAGTCCACGGCGTTGGAGCCTCTATCTGGCCATCTCAGTCCAATGAAAATATCAAAGGCTTGGCCTAGCGGAGTTTGATATGTATTATTCTCGTCTATCAATTAGTCTATAAAAAAATTGGCAGCTCGGATGAGACCGCGTTCATTATCCACTTTGCAGTCTGCCCAGTCTACTCCAATTGGGAACCATAACATTACCATTTTTAGGGTTCACTATAAAGTAGTTGTTATCTCAATAGGTAAAGTTTTGTTGGCTACCTTGTTTCTAAAAGTGGGACATAGTCGTTATCATCAAATTCGAAGGAATCGTGTATACATTCATCCGCTAGGTTGAAGGGATTTATACAATATGTTCAATAGGTACTGTTCCTTTGGCTCCCTTGTTTCCAGAAACGGGACCAGTGCTCGTCATCAAATTCGACTCATCCAATCTGGTTTAATCATTAGTTAGGTTGATTGGACACATCCAATCTGTTTTAATTTCATGTCCTTTTCCAAAAGATGTTTTAATTTCAAGTTGATTATATATATACTATCATTATGTTTTTAATTTCAGAAAAACGAGTTCATTAAATATTTAGTTTTTAGTCGTTATGGTTTTAATTTATATATATGAATGGTTTATATATACAGGATGATGGTTAATGTCCATTGAGATCAAATTTTGGTTTATAGGACATAAAAAACAAATTATTTAGTTTGATTTAAGATTTTATTTCTATACTCAAAAAGCTTGGAGAGAAGCTTCCCAAGCTCACTATAATTTGGATAACCTAAAAGGCTAGGAAGTTCAGTGTTGCAACAGAGATTATGAATCTCAGATCTAATGCGGTTGTATGAGGGGCACTCTAAAAGGAAGTGATTTTCATTCTTGATGTTCATATTCTCACAGAGAAGGCAGATTCTTTCCATCCATGGTGATTTAGGAACTCCCCAACTACCCATTTCATTATGGAGCTCATGAGAGTTCGTTCTAATCTTGGCTACATTAATTTTTTCTTTGAGCTAGTTAAAACAGAGAGATAATATCTTAATTTCCTTTTAGCTGCTAAATATTGCTCACACCATAATTTTTCTTTAAACTTAAAAGGAACAATATATTTAATGTTATTAATATTTTGCAATGCAACATTCTCCTTGATCTCCCAATGGTTTAAGCAGGCCCTGGTGCATATCAAAATCGAAAACATTTATGTGCACATCTATGAACATTGCACTTTATGATTAAAAAACAAATTTTAGTAAATAGAGAACTATATAAATAATTTAACAATTACACTTATAATATAAAATAATTTCAAATAATTTTTGTTTAGTAATTTCACATATAAAATAATTTCAAATAATTTGTGTTTAATACTTTCAAATAATCTTAGTAAAGAGAGAAATTTCATTTAAAAGTTTGTTAGTAAATAGAGAACTACATAAGTAATTTAACAGTTACACTTTATAATATAAAATAATTTCAAATAATTTTTATTTAATAATTTCAAATAATCTTAGTAAACAGAGAAATAATCTTAGTAAGTTTACATTCATAATTTAAGTAAACATAAATAATTTTAATGGTTACACTTAGAATATAAAATAATTTCAAATAATTTTTGTTTAATAATTTCAAATAATCTTAGTAAATAGAGAAATAATTTTCGTTAGTTTACATTCATAATTTAAGTAAACAGAGAAACTATAGCATCAGCTAACTATAACATCATGTGCAAATTTATGAAGGCTGCATTTATAATTTAAAAACAAATTTTTTAAATACAGAATTATAATATGTGATGCTATATGCAGATTTATAATTTAAAAAAAAAAAATAGTAAATAAAGCATTACAACAACTATGTGCAGTAGATCTGTGAAAACTACACTTATAATTTGAAAAAAAAATATCAAGACACTAATCATTTTTGTTAGAACATATACTAAAATATAATGGAGGTAGATAAATGTGCAAGAATAATTCATATACAAATACAATTTTATGATTTTTGGTTTTAAATTTCAAGTAGTTTCTTCACAACTGTTTACAGTTACTTGTGGTTTTGCTGTAAAGATAATATTTAAATATTATGTTTCTAACATTTTTTCTCTAATTATGACTATTTATCTTTATTTATGTTTTTTTTAAAAGATAATATTTAAATATTATGTTTCTAAAGTATATGATTTATGTTTTTAACATTTTTTTTTTAATTTAAAAGTGTTTGGAATCTAGATAAAAAGATTCAATTTTTTTTGTATAGACAGCGTTTGAATTATGTTTTTGATGGTGGAAATGGATTCAGCACTATCAAACTTTTGAGACACTAAAATCTTGAAGTATAACAACTGTAATTTGGATTTACAAAAATATCTACCGGCTCTTCTCAAAATATGCCCTGAATTTCCATAATTTTCCAGGGCAAAAAAAACAATTTCCTTAGACTACCCAAAAAATCTATGTGACTTAAAAAAAGCTATAAAAATAGATAGGGGAGTTTTTACCAAAAAAGTGGCGATTTGGAACAACCCCATGGTCATGCCTAGGTGTCTGCAGAGAAGTTGCAGAACCAATAGGGATCAAATGCAGAGTGTTAAGATGCAAATGAAAAATAGTCTAACGAGGCGGAGGAGTTGCCCGGAAAGTTATGAAAATTCTGATCATATTTAAAGAAAATCCAGCAAGGATTTTTATTAATCCAAGTTATAGTTGTTAAACTTCAAACTTTTAGGTGTGTTAAACATTTTTGATGGTGCTGAATCCATTTCCACCATCAAAAACACGATTCAAACATTGTCTCTACAAGATTTTTTGAAATTTTTTTACCCGTATTTCGGCCACTTTTGGCCGTCCGGACAATTTCTCCACCTCGTTAGACGACTCCAAATGAAAAAAGAAGTGAAAATAGTAAATTTCCCTATATTCCCTTCTCTAATAGGGAGATCTAACATGAGACTTAATATTTTTGTTTAAATAATTCTTGTGACATGTTCTTTCTATTTTCCAATTTGCCAGAATTATCATCAACAACATCTTTAGCAGGGAAGAATGGAACGTTTTGGACAATATCTGAATCCTTACGAAGAGCAAAACCAGATATAGAGAACACCACATTTCTCCCGCTGGAGGATCCTGAAAGGTTATCCCTAGCTAAATCACTCGACTCTGACTGCGAGCGTCAAGTCGCCAAAAGTGCCATGGACAACAACTTGCATGTGATTAGATGCCCTATTAATTGATGTGTTGATAAAATGTGTAGTTCCCCAAGCCAAGTCAATGTCTGCAACAAGACCTCCAGAAAAATCCATCTATACGAAGACCTATGTCATTCGCTTATCAAGGCTGCCCAGGTCGCCATCTTCGAGAAATATGAATTTTCCTATAAAGTCCCCAATTTCCATTATCGATTGTCTCGAGTATAAAGTCCCCAATTTCCATTATCGATTGTCTCGAGCATAGCTCCCATAGGACGGATCTGACTGCACCCCTGTTTGTCTGATTCTCTAATATTTAGGGGGAACAATGAACAAAAGAATACCTTTTAGTTTTAAGTGATGAGGAAGGTAGATATCTCAATATTTGTATGGAAAAACTTTATCTATAAAATTATTATAATAAATGAAATTATAATAATTTTTTTCATTTTTTTCACAATGTTCTATTTTTCCTGCATTTATGTCCATTGTTGATTCCCGGAATATTTGGAAATCCTACGGACATGACCACACCCATGTTGGTCTCATTCCCTAATATTCAAGGAATCAGCGATTTGTTATCACTCAGGTTGTCCCTAGGCTCCTGCTTAGGGATACGGCCGAGGTAACCACAAACCAATCTTTGGATTGCAGGTTCTAGCCCACCTGCAATCAGAGAGGGCTCTCTCCTTAATGATTCAACTTTGTTGAAATGATTAGGCTAGCTTTAAGCTCAGGTTTTTATGTTTGTATTTGGATGGAAGGTAGAAATCTAAGCAAGAGGCAAGGTAAGATGTGATAAGTTTCAAACCATTGGGCATGGAGTCATGGATTAAGGCTTGCTGTTGTGTTTTCTTGGTCACAAGAGGGTTAAGGAGCGGGATAGCCACACATGATACAATTATCAATCTACTGAAAGGATGGAATGACGATCAGAGATAAAAGGCAAAGGAGAATATTTCATCAAACTCAAAAGAGGAGAAGTGAATGAATGGTTATCTAGGAGCAGCTAAGAATTCCTAAACTCTCATTCATATGTGAAAGAAACAACGTAAACAAGATCATTTAAGTATACATGTTCATAACTATTTCTGATGAAAACATAAAAAATGCAGAAATTGAGCCTAAGGTGTAGTTAAACAAATCCTAAGCTATTCTTCTTTTCTGCAATTTAGATGGCGGAACGGTGGTAAAACAAAAAATGAAAAATTAACAGAGTTGAGAAACACTTATTGAATCATGTAGAAGCACAGGAATTCTATAATCACTCCTCGGCCAATTAGACACATCAAATAGTTTCAAAATCCATGCTTTCAACAATCTTTGATTATAGAAAGTATGACAGTTACACTGCGGGTCTCTGCTTGAAGATAATGTTGAGATCTAAAAGTTTAAGCAACTTTCTCGACTCACCAACCAACCCCTACTCCATCTTTCAGGGTGGTATATATAAGCAAAATATCAGAAAGTCATTTATTACAATTGACCGAAATAGGTCTACTCGAAAGCTTTTTCTAAAACCTAATTGTTGCTGGAATTAAATGCAGGTAAGTCCTTTGGGCTGCGCTAGAGGCAACTGAATCAAAAAGAGTGCAATGTGGCCCTTGGAGGCTCGATGCATTACTGCTGGAATGATTTCGCTTCGGGATCTGTAGTTCTTCTCTAGTGCAAGTTAAATGTGCAATAACTATGATTTGAGGGTTTCTGAGTGGCTTCGCCCTCTTTCTTTGACTTCGCTGGAAGGTATTAAATTTTCTCCTGCTTTGGGCCACTGTTAAGATCTTCACTGATACTCTTTGGCGCTACATTGATGGTCTTCGCCGCTCGCTGATACTCTTTGACGTGCTTTTTCCCTGTTGATTTGATCTAATACTCTTTAATCTCTGTCTCTGGTCCTTTCGTGTCTTTAAACCGGATTGATTTCGCAAAATCGGGCGATTTCGGGCTTTTTCGGTGCAAAACGGGCCAAGGAATCAAAAGATTCCCTAAAGATTCCCCAAAACGGCCTATTTCCCGTAGCAATGTGCGATTTCGCGCTAATCGCGCATCGAAAACTGTCTCTGATTCTTGTTCCGGAGCTCCGAAGTGCGATTTTTCTTCCTGCGCGAATTTTCGTTTTTTGGCTGCTGACGTCAGCATGACGTCAGCAGTACGGCGGATGACGTCAGCGGTGGGTCCCTGATACAAATGTGACATGGTGGAGTGCTCATACTTGAAGGCGATGCGATGAATTTCTTCTGATGCAATCGCAATATCGCATCGGCGGGGAATGGGAAGGTATTTTATTTGGACATGCGATGCTTGCGACCGTCGATCGTCGATATCGCGTCGGTGGGGAATGGGTGGGGCATAACTTATATGGTGAGAATATTGCGATGTGGCGATGCGAGCTGGCTTGCTAGGATCTGTAGAGTGTTAAGGAAATCGGCAAGGGGTTTATTGCGGTCAGAAGGAGTAAGAATGTGTGTCAGAAGGGCACTTGAGGCCTCGGGAGGGGTCCGATAACCTAAAAAGGGATTTTATACTTTGGAAGGAGTCCATTGTATTTAGAAGATGGTTTGAAGGGGCAGCATGAGGGCTCTTGCCAAGTTTCAGGCAAACTGAGCAATTCCCGGGGGTACTTATGGTTATTTTTCAACCAGGGGGAGGGATATTTACATAGGGGATGATTTACATAGTTTTAGTAGGGGGATGGGAAAATATAGGGTGTTAAATAATAATGTTAGTAGTCAATATGGAGATGATAAGAAAGCGCTAAGTTTGGGAGATCTTTGGCTGCAATGAGGGGATAGAACCTTATAGAGAGAGTATGGAATATCTTTAAGTAAAGCAGATCTTCACCCAAGCTAATGACATGAAAATGATGGAACTTAAGAGGTATCAAGAAGATCTTGACCTCTTTTTGGGGAAATTAGTTAATGATTAGGGGGAGATAGAGAAAGGAAGTTAGTTATGCCTGTTTTGAGCTTCTCACATAGAACTGCCTGATGATTGTGTCCTGAGTAAAGATGACACCTGAAAACCTGGAACTGATCAGCAATCAAGATTCTTGCAACCTCAAAACTACCTACCCAACCTATTTACCTAACATTTTTTCTTCTTTTGGTTTGGGTGCACTTAGACTTGCAAACCCATCATTCCAATTTTTCTTTTTTATGCTTTCCTATCTACAAACTACCTTTATTTCATCCGAGGGCCCAGATTAAGTTGTTGGGCTCCTTCCATTCTCTACCTATCTAAGAATATGCCAAGATT
>APFE030243517.1:39495-55852 GCA_000404065.3 Pinus taeda
AACAGAATATGAAAATTAACAGAGTTGAGAAACACTTATTGAACCATGTAGAAGCATAGGAATTTCGTAATCACTCCTCGGCCAATTAAACACATCAAACAGTTTTAAAATCCATGCTTTCAGCAGTCTTTGATTATAGAAAGTCTGACAGTTACAGTGCGGGTCTCTGCTTGAAGAAAATGTCGAGATATTCAAAGATTAAGCAACTTCCTCAACTCACCAACCAACCCCTACTCCATCTTTCAGGGTGGTATATATAAGCAAAATATCAGAAAGTCATTTATTACAATTGACCTAAACAGGTCTGCTGGAAAAGCTTTTTCTAAAAACCTAATTGTCGCTGGAATTAAATGCAAGTAAGTCCTTTGGGCTGGCTAGAGGCAGCTGAATCAAAAAGAGTGCAATGTGACTCTTGGAGGCTCGATGTAGTACTGCTGGAATAATTGTGCTTTGGGATCTGTAGTTCTGTTCTGGTGCGAGTTAAATGTGTAATAACCATGATTTGAGGGTTTTTGAGTGGCTTTGCCCTCTTTCTTTGACTTTGCTGGAAGGTATTAAATTTTCTCCTGCTTTGGGCCGCTGTTAAGATCTTCACTGATACTCTTTTCCGCTACATTGATGGTTTTAGCCGCTTGCTGATACTCTTTGACGTGCTTTTTCCCTGTTGATTTGACCTGATACTCTTTAATCTCTGTCTCTGGTCCTTTCCTGTCTTTAAACTGGATTAATTTGGCAAAATCGGGCGATTTTGGGCTTTTTTGGCGCAAAACGGGCCAAGGAATCAAAAGATTCCCTAAAGATTCCCCAAAACGGCCTATTTCCCGTAGCGATGCGTGATTCGAAAACTGCCTCTGTTTCTTGTTCCGGAGCTCCGAAGTGCAATTTTTCTTCCTACGTGAATTTTTGGTTTTTTTGGCTACTAACGTCAGCAATACGACGGATGATGTCAGCCTACTGACGTCAGCGGTGGGTCCCTGGAACAGATGTGACATGGTGGGGTGCTCATACTTGAAGGTGATGCGATGAACTTCTTCCGATGCGATCGCAATATCGTGTCGGCGGGGAACGAGAAGGCATTTTATTTGGACATGCGACTGTCGATCGCCGATATCGCGATATCGCATCGGGTAACAACGGATGAGGCATAACTTATATGGTGAGAATATTGCGATATGGTGATGCGAGATGGCTTACTAGGATCTGCAGAGTGTTAAGGAAATCGACAAAGGTCTATTGCGGTCGGAAGGAGTGAGTACGTGCGTTAGAAAAGCATTTGAGGCCTCGGAAGGGGTCTGATAACCTAAAAATGGATTTTATACTTTGGAAGGAGTATATTGCATTTAGAAGATGGTTTGAAGGGGCAACATGAGGGCTCTTGCTAAGTTTCAGACAAACTGAACAATTCCCGGGGGTACTTATGGCTATTTTTCAACAAGGGGGAGGGATATTTACATAGGGGATGATTTACATAGTTTTAGTAGGGGGGTGGGAAAATATAGGGATTTAAATAATAATGTCAGTATTTAATATGGAGATGGTAAGAAAGCGCTAAGTTTGGGAGATCTTAGGCTGCAACGAGGGGGTAGAACCTTATAGAGAGAGTATGGAATATCTTTGAGTAAAGCAGATCTTCACCCAAGCTAATGACATGAAAATGATGGAACTTTAAGAGTTATCAAGCAGATCTTGACCTCCTTTTGGGGAAATTAGTTAATGATTAGGGGGAGATGGAGAAAGGAAGTTAGTTATGCCTGTTTTGAGCTTCTCACATAGAACTGCCTGGTGATTGTGTCCTAAGTAAAGATGACACCTGAAAACCTGGAATTGATCAGTAATCAAGATTCTGCAACTTCAAAACTACCTACCCAGCCTATTTACCTAACATTTTTTCTTCTTTTGGTTTGGGTGCACTTAGAATTGCAAACCCATCATTCCAATTTTTCTTTTTTATGCTTTCCTATCTACAAACTACCCTTATTTCATCCGAGGGCCCATATTAAGCTGTTGGGCTCCTTTGATTCTCTACCTATATAAGAATCTGCCAAGATTAAGCTGTTTGGATAGATTTTCATTCTCTATATTCTAAAACAGGAAATTGAAACCTAGGGAGACCAAGATTAAGCTGTTTGGACCTCCCTTCAACTGAAAATTGTACAACACTAGAATAACTTCTCAGTATTTGGAAGGCAGTTAGATGAACTCTAAGTAGCCTTCTTCGCTTGGAGACCATTGAGAAAATATGGAGCATTGCAGCATGCAAAGTATGACATATTTGATCTGTGAAAATTTCAATCATGAAATATGAGTAACCTGCTGCAGCAGGAGGCTAATAGTATATAAGAGTGAAATGTTCCTAACCAAGGTTGTTCGACATAGCACCCATGGTATGAATCTACATCATGTGAATAAATCAGTTGAAGTCGAGCACATTAGAAACCGCCTCATTAGCAACCAATGAGGTAAACTAGTAACATACAAGAGGGAAACCACTAATAAGAAAAATGGATCCTAAGGTACCAGGTATAGTCCAGTAAGTGTCAATAAATGAGTTGACATCGAACACAAGTGAAATCGACCAATTAAGATTCAATGATGTAAACCCATTGTCGATCACGAGGAATCCTACCAATGAGGTCTGGAAGCTCCAAGGTATTACTAAGTCCTAGATCAAACTACTAGATAATGAGATGAAGTTGATCGAAGAATACCCATCAAAGGAGGGTTTTGATGTGTCCCCCATTAATCGACATGGAAGAGACCAAGATGATGTGATGTATGGATGAAGTTATGAAGTGATGAAGTAAAATTAACACAAGGATGGCTAACTCAAAAAGGTCAACAAGTTACTATTGGAAACAATAGTAATATGGAGAGGGGGGTGAATTAGTATTAAGGCTAATTTCTAACTCTTATGCCAATTTAATTTTCTTATTCAAAATTGGCAACCATCCATATAACCAACAACAACATATCATGTGGAATCAATATGAAATCAATATACAAGGGCACACCATGAGCATCATACACATGAGACATAAGGTTCTACATGGAAACCCTTTTAGGAAAAAACCACCAAATCTTGTTTTTGTTATTGATGTAAAATAAGATCACCTAATCTATTACATCAATTTGTTTGTGAGCCACCACTCACAAGAAGCACTAACTCCCTTTAATTATTTTCTAGCACCCACTAGTAGGAAGCACCAAATCCCTCCTTTTGTAGACAACTATCCAACTTACCAGAAGCACCATGTGAAGCACCAACTTCACGGGTTCGTTGCAAGCACCAACTTGTAGCTCCTTGGATTTATCCAAGCATCGACTTGTAGGAGGCACCAACCCCTAAGTCTTCTTAAACACACACTAGAGATGGAAGCACCAACTACTTGTATGCATGCTCAAATCCACACTCAAATAGGAATTGGATGTTCTCTATAAATGGCAACAACTCCGCCTGATCTCAACTTTGCTATCTTCTCACTCTGCTCACATTGTAGAAACCCACTAATCTTCTCAACAAAAATCACTCATCACAGCCTCTCGCTGCACTTTGTCCTCTTCTTTTCAATAGAAATCACTTCAACTCTTAGCCTTCTATTCCATAGTCTCTCTTGGCCTCTTACACCACATAGGCACTTTCAACCTTTCTCATAGTAGTACTGACTCTTGCAAAGTCTTTCCTCTACATAGGAACTTTCCATCCTTTCTCTATAGAACTAGCTCACTCGGCCTCACATAGTAGCATACCAACATGTATATCTCTCCTCACAACTGTCTCAACAATGTTGCATCCCCCCACTGCTCAATGGAAATCATTGGTTTTGTTATTCTACTACACTTTGCACAATTCTCCCTCTCATGCATGTATCCTCACTTCCTGAATGTACCTCGACATGATCTACATTCTGTTGTTGCATCTATTTTGGCCAATGTTGCCTAATTAAACATGAGAATGGGGTCCTGATCATTTCTCCATACTGATAATTAATTCTCTGTCCAGATGCACACTCCAATGAGGTTCTTCATGCTTACTCACAACTCTATGATCATGACTTTACTTTGGCATGGCTTCTATGCACTTCATTTAATTTTGAGACATGCACAGGAATATCAAAGGTAACTTTCTTCAGCTTAAGGCAGACCCAATGCTTTTCCCTTCAAAATCATGGTACTTTCCATCTTGACTAAACGATCTTTGCAGTCGCCATTACTTCTGTGACTAACTCTCCTGCACTCATTTATTCAACTGTCGACTCATCCATATTCCACATATCTTTAGGCTGCCATTTCATAGGTCCACTCATCGTAACTTTTATTAAAATGACCTTCTTAATATGAGATTCTGATTGGCCTTCAGCCCCTTCTTGCTTTAGCCCCTTATTTCATTTCCTCTGTAGGATTGATAGTTGTGATCAATGGCTTCATACTCCAGTGTGGTGTTATAACGGAGTCCCTGCATATCATAAATTTTATTAAACAAACCTTACGAAATCAAGAGCTTCCGATTTTCCTTTAGCCCCTTCTTCTTAGCCCCTTATCATTTCTCCTCCATGGGACAAAGAGTTGTGACCATCAATATAGCCCTTGGGTGCTGTAATATCGGAGCCACCATATCTTGTAACTTTTATTCAAATGATGTTACAAGGTCATGAGATTTTGAGCTCCTTTTGCTTGGAACTTTACTGTTTTTCCTCCATGGGACTGGGCATTGTAACCAACGACTTAGCTTTTAGGTGCTAAGGCCTTTTGTTCCTGTTGGGGGACTATCTTCCTTTGTTAAGTCCTCTTTTCCCTTTTTTCCTGAGACTCAACACAAACGAGCATCAAAACACCATCGGATCCCCCCTTTCATCAGACGTTTCCTCATAGGGAATTTACATAGGAGTTACGAAATCTCCATCCTCCGATATACTACATAGCACTTAGGTGCTAGCCCCACTCTTCACCCTTGGTTCTTTGGGCTTCATGACCACGTTCCATTCTCTTCGAAGCCCCTTTAATCGAAGCTTTTCTCAAAGGGAATTTACATAGGAGTTACGAAACTCTAATGTGCTATAGGGATTAATGGACGGGTGGTCGTGGCTGGAATACCCTAAAGGATCTTCCCGGGATCCTTGGAAAATAGATCAAATTAACTGTAGCTGGCTCAAAGAAGCATATACATATCCATATTAATGTATGATAAAGTAGGAGGGAAGAGATTATCTTAGATCTTGATGCAGTTTCACTGGAGAACCCAATGTAGCTAAGTGGAAGACCTCTTTACTAGATCCTAGATCAACACCTGCATATAAACAAAACAAGAAGTAATACTACAACATATAAACTCTGATAATCAAGATATTAATATATAAAGATATCTAATAGCATGCATCTAAGCTACTTATAAACTATGGCATTGCATTAACATGTAACATAACAAAATATAAACACCATAGAGTAGACAACACAATTGCAGGTCTATATTATTAATAGGAAAGGATGATTAAAACCATATGGTGAATCAAGCTTTCATTAATCCTCCAAATCCTTTCCCTCTCTCTCTTCTTAACATCTTGGTAAACAACTATATCTCATACAAAGTTTTGACAATTAGTTGTCAATCCTTCATCCTTTTGACCTTCTGACCTTTTGTCACAATGCCCCAAGCCTCCAATATATAGAATGAGAGGATTATCCTCACCAACTCTCTCACGAGTTCCCTTTGGCGAAATATAGGATGTTTCGTTTCTTTATCACTCTTTCCCCTTCTAGTAGATTCTGTTATAAATGGAAATATCCTTAGACAGGTCGAAGGTAGATGTTTCCTTCTTTTCAGGCTAAAATTTGAGTAAAAAGTGGGATATTATTCGGTCAACCTGCTCATTTGACCTCTGGAATCTCAAAAAAGTTGACTAACGTTGTCACTAAGGAAACACAGTGAGTTACCCTAGGGACTAGCACCCCTGGCTCATGCATGGGGAGCATTATAACTCTTCCTAATATTTCCTAGGGATTTCTACCTTGGAAAATAGGCTTGTGAACTTAGTCTTGTCTTCAGCCAAATTGTCTTTCTCCTCTGAGCTGACAAGGAGGTAATTTTCCTGTATAAAGGATGCCCCCTAAAGTGTGTGGTCAAAGATGAAGATGGTGGCCAAAATACTTTAGAATTGTCATGTTGGAAAAAAAAAGAGAGGATTGGAGCTTCGAGACTATGTGAAACCTGATACAACCACATACGTTAAAATCTAAAATCATGTCCTAAGTTGGGTATTCCCAAGCTCAGTAGCTATGTCATAATTAGTTTTCAACAAAGAGGTATGACAATCATGTCCACCAATAAGGACAATGTGGAACTGTGTCATAATATGATCATCCTGACAAGCTATCTCCAAAAAACAATATATGCAGCTTGGGAGATGAAATAAGGTTAAGTGATGTAAGCTTCTACCCAACGTCTTGATGTCCGCTTCATCTAGAAAACATATTTTGACACATGTGAAAAAATGTGTTGAGGTCAAACATGTGTGAAATCATTTGATTTCTAGTCAATAATGAAAATTGTTAATAGATGTAAGGATGGCCACCGATAGTGATGATGGTCTCCAAGATGCATAATAAAATCTAGCGAGTTTGAATAATGATGTTGTCATTGAACACTCATAGAATCATTCAAATGGGAACCAATAATGAAAATCCCCAATCAAACACAAGGTAACCTCCCACTAATGACTGCAGTTCCAGGGCACTGATATGTCTCTAGATTTGCTTCCTAGATAGAGTGTTGAACTCGATAGGAAGATACCTGTCGAGAGGTAGGAAATAATGTGTCCTACACTAGTGGACATGAAACGGGACAAGAATGATTATTTTTGAAGATAAATTTTGAGCAATGGGTCAAACAGACAGAGGGCATGATGGAAGTATATGAGCGATGGTTGATACAGGAAGCAGAGGATAAAGGAATCCCTTGAACAATAGAAGGCATGACACAAAGGTTAACTAGGTATCTTTAGACTCATGAACACCAAAGAGTGTTAGGATACAGGGATGCAGGAACATCAGAGTATATAGGCTAAACTCATATGATGGTAAGGTTAATCTAAGACGTTGACAAAAAGGAGGTTAAGTTGAGGGAGTTCCATGTTCAAGGGAACAACTGCTGCCAAAAAATATTTTTGAATACAGATAGAGAGAAATTGTGGTGTCTAATTTTTCCCCATATGATTAAGTTTAATGAGTCTAGATGGGTAAACCTAGTGGTCTTTTCATATTTAGAGATTATGAAAAGATCGTAAAGAGCAAATCCAGGGGGATCCCTTTGCCATAGTTGATAGTCGGGTGTGACGAAGGTTTAATAGTATACTTGACACAGTTCCTTTTCCGTAAGTTAGTCTATTTAGTCCAGATAAAGTGATAAACCTATGCTTAATAGACGTTTGCCTCATTTTGTTACGAGTACGAGGTGACAGAGTAAACGCAATATTCTTCATGAAATTTTAATGAGTCACGCGAAGACAAACTCAATAGATCTTCATAAAATTTTAATGAGTCAAATGAAGAAAACTCGATACATCTTTTTTAGTTTAATGAGTGAGGAAAAAGAGATAAAAGAACTGCTCATGCCTTCTTCATAGATTTAATGAACTCGAAGAAGGGAAAAACTCAGGGATTTTTCAATCTAAGAGTGAGAAAAGGTCCCAAAAAATAAGTGCTCATATCGTCGTTGTAGGAGTTTTATGAGCCCAACGATGATAACTTAGGGATTTTTTAGTTCAAGAGCAAGAAAATATCCCATAAAAGAAAGGGCTCATATCGAGTCAAACATGGTCGATTATGCAATTCAACACTAAAATTCTTCATTCAAGCATAAGTAATATTGACAGCATATCAAAATGGTGTATGATAAATGACATAGGAATGAAAAACATTGATGTCAATGACTAGGTAAGGCGATTCATACCTCCAGAGTGACTATAAGAAGCTTTGGAAGCCTTCATTTTCACCATTTGAGTTCTGTGAGAGTAATTAGGAGTGAAAAAGGAGAATATCTTCGTCGAGTGATTACGAGAAATCCAGGTGAAAATTCGACACGTCGCCTATTCCAGGTAGATGGTCTAACCCTCATCTTGCATTATATTACATTTTTTAGCTATTTTTGGGGTGAAATGTTTTATTTTGGGAAAGCGCTAGTTAGTTTATTGTGCCTATTATCACAAAATCTAACCTTGATAGGCTGCTGATCAAGCAGACCCTGTGTAACTCTTTCAAACCAATCTTTTGGTTGAGCCTTAGCATCCTGAACCTGAGAGGGCTCTCTCACTAGGTTTAGGGTTTTTGATTAATGATTAGATGGCTAACTCTAGGAACAAAATGAACAAAAGTACGACTGGTTGGCTGGTTGAAACTATGATTAGAAAATATCTATTGGGCTATGGAGTCAAAATAGTCTTCAACAAAACAACATGATTAGCAAAACATGGAAGTCAAGGCACTTAGAGTTTAGGTTTATGAATAAAATAGTAACATAGTGAAACAACACAGTTTACACGCATGTGAAGGAAGTTAGAGCATTTTCCAATGAATTCTAAGTATCACAAGCTCATACCACTGCAAATAAGTAATTGAACAAATCCATAAGAACATCAAACACATAACTCTTTATGAATCTTGAGTAGTCAAACTAATCTCTGTTTTAAGTATGAAAAGCATAGTTTCTTACAATAACACAATCTTTCCTTTACTAATGAAATTTCCAGCCTTGAGGAATTCAAATTTCAAGCTTAATGTAGAACTTTACATCATTGGATACTATCATCCACCTTTGGAGGAATTCGAATTCCTAACTTAGACACCAATCTATTCAAAAACAAACTATTTAATTACAACTTGACAGCTGGTTGTCTTTTAAGAGTCCTAATACAAATAGGAGTAAAACTCCTAAAACAAGCCTTCGACACCCTTATCTAAGTCTTTAATACATTCTTTAATCAGCTTCCAACCCTATCCTTGAGTTTGATGATGACCACGATGATGTTGCAAAACCTGTTATATTATGCCTTAACTGCCCTAAAAATTAGGAGACAGAGTTCCTCGTTTTTAGGCTTTTAACCCTTTCTGTTTATCTTCAAACAATTTTTTGCTGGTGTATAGGTGTCCTGCATTAATAATTTGTTGAAACATCATTTTCCACCTATAGAAAACAGAAATCAAGAATGTGGATGAAAACATGACTGTGCTTACGAAAATACTCTGTTTTCATAGCACAACCTTCATTTTACCTATGGAGTACTTCTTGAAGCTTTGCTACCTACAACCCTACCATCTGAGAGTTCACACATGAGCCCATATTCATTAGAAGTTTCAAAATTTGGAATTGATCCAACATTCCCTCCACAATGCATTTATAAGAGCCAAATGATCATCTTCAGCAGTTTCGTAGCACGCTACGAAACTGCTATGTGTGTTCTTTTTCAACAAAGCCTTCAAAAATCAATGGTTTGGGAGCTTCTTCCAAAATTTTGAGAAGACTAATGTATTAACCAAAAATCAAAACCACATCCCTTCATAGATGTTCTTCTTTGTAGCTGCTCTTCCTTTATATGCTAAAATTTCTTTATGTGCCAAAAATTGTTTTAATACCTTCATTGCCTTTCTTCAACACCTTGTTTCATCATTGTTGTAGACCCTTTTCCAGAGTGGTTAGTTCTATTTCCAGATCTTCAATTTTCCTCTTCAAGCCCTTGTTTGTAGCTCTGAGCTGAGTATTAATTTTTCTCACAAATTTGGCTTCTTTGATTGCAGGAACACTCCAGGTAAAGTATTGTTGTTCACTGCTAACTATTTCGGATTTGGGCACCCTTTCAGCCTCCCAGAGAGCCTTCATCCTTTTGAAGTTTGTCTTTTCAGCAACATGTTCTCTTGCTCTCGCCCTTAGTTTAGCAATCTCATTATTGGCAACTTCTAAACTTCTTTTCATGACTTTAGAACTAGCCTTTTGCATTCGAGTAGTAGGAACTGCGTTTTTGTCTCCTTCAGGCCTTGAAGATGGTAATTCTACTCTTTTTGAACAACAAAGGTTTCTTCTATTTTTTCCAATTCAAAATTGGACTCCTGCATCTTCTTGGATTGCCAGGTTAAGGGTTTTTTGGGTTTGGAAACAACAACTGCAACCTCATCCTTAAATTCCAGTTTTTTGGAGGATTTCACTTTCTTCGACTTCATTTGATCAACTTCTGTCACATCTGCCTGCACCAAAGGGGATTTCGTAATGTCAATGGCCCTTAAGATATCACGTGAGTCACCCTTCAAGCTTGAACCTTCTCCTTACATCATTGTTTTCCCCTTTTCCTTTGCAATCTGGCTCCTAGTAAGTCTCCTTTGAACTAGTTTGCTGGATGACTGTTCTGGTGTTTCTCCTTTAATCTCAGATATCTTTCCCTTGGAAGATTTAGGAGTTTCAAGAATGACTACTGGACTTTTAACTGCTGAGGTTTTGCTTGCTTTTTCTTTCACCTGCTTCCTTGGCTTTAATTTAGCATATCTTTTTTCCCTGGTCATTGCAGACCTGCTAGCTTTTGCTGATGAAGTTTCTTTGACCCCAGAGCTAGCACCTTCACCTTTTTTTTCTATTCTAAAGTCACATACAAACAAAAACGAATACCAATATTTTTTGACCCTTTTGAGTTCATGTAAAAATATCAATTTAATCAAGCCATGATGAAAAAGGGAAGTCTCACACCCTTGGGACTTTAGCTGAACTTTATCCGCCATCTTAGCTATACTTAGAAATAAGAAGTAAGGCAAATCTAGAGAAATAATACCAATAAAATGCAAAAGGAGTTTAAAATGATATGAGTAAACCTTTTGATATCTACCTTCACAGGTGAAATAACATTGAATGTTAAAGAGTAAATTGGTATAGCTGTCCTTTATGTAGTCTTTGGGAACTGCCTTGGTCAGGTCAGTTTCTGAAAATTGTGACTTTAGGAACACCTTACATGGTTCCATGTTGAATCTGAAGTTCTTGAACTAGGCCTCTTGCCCCCTAGGAATTTCGGTCACCAACGCTATAATCTCTGGAGAAACTTGCAAATCAAGCATTCCGACCTTTGTCCTTAAACCAATAAAATGAAGTGAAAACTTTTTGGTTACCTCAATATGCCCTCCTTGAAATTTCTTACAAAACTTCCAGCACCCTACTTTCTTGAAAACCTCTACAACTGCTTTGTCTTTGCTTAGGACCTCAGTGTTTTCTAGCTCAGTTCTCAAAGAATGGGCAGACCTGTGGCATTTCTTCTCCTCTGTCATCTTTTCTTCTGAGTTCCTGTAACAAAACTAGCTTCCTTTGAAACTCAATTGATTAGCCTCGCTTGCCGATGATGATCAACCTTGCCTAAATGACGGATGAGGAAAACCTTGGTGAATGATTCCCAAAGTTTAGTGTCAAAAACAACTTTGTTTCAAGGGTTTGCATGCAAACTAAGACGATGAGACTAGGTAGCTTCTTTGAATTTTGAAATTATCATTCAGAATGACCCCTAAATTCGAAATGATGAGTTTGGAGTGGTGGCATGCCGGTGGACTGACTTGTAACTGACACCTAATCATGAAAATTATAACAGATTTTTACCAGATTGATGTTTGACAAGACTGTGTTTACAAATCTGCACTTTCGTAGCGTGCTATGAAAAGAGAAGTGTTTTCGTAGTGCAAAATAGAAAATTTACACAATCTGTGTTACGAAATCATAGTTTCAGGACTAATTTCAAAAATTTCAAATTTGCCTTGAGCTATGAGTTTCTAACAGAGCTGTGGGACTCATGAAACATAGGAAAGGGATGTTAGACATTATCTAGAGATGAAAGAAAAACTAAACCTTGAGACATCCTAACCGAACACCTACCCACTAAAGCATGAGATGACTTGACACTCATCTAAAACCATGAAAAAGAAAAAGTAAACTCATGTTTTGATGATAATAGTGCCTAACATTGCCTCTTAGGGCTGGAGGAATGTTAAATGCTCTTCACGACTTGGAGGGGTGCATTAGCACACCCTGTGGGCCTTGGGGAGTAGTGTTAGGCTACCTGGGCACAAGTTAGAACTCCCATGCATGTTTTCCTAGGGATTTTACCACAAACATGATTGATTATTGGGTGGTTTGATGCAGGTTTTGAGCCATCAGCATGAGTTTTTGGAGGGAAAGAGCTCATGAAAGTGAAGAACTACAAATGATTAATGATCCAACATGCTTACTTGCTTTGGGTAGATGTGTTTTGATGAAGTATTCAAGACTTGACCTGATGAAGGGTCAAGAAGAACTTCTCAGCTGGATTATCCAATGATGGGATGAACAACAAGGTGTGTTCAAGATTGGGGATCATGAGCTTGCGATCGAAAGAGATGATATTTACTTTATTACAGGTTTATCGTGCATAGGTGTATGAGTGAACTTAACTAGTGGCAGAGTAGATCCATGAACCACCCTTGAGTTGGTCCAGATTCACTACAATCTAAGCAGTGGATTAGTTAGTAACAGGGTCCCCATTGAGTGGATTAGGACTAGGCCTATGAGGCCCATTCTTTGGATAATCGCGCACTTAGCAGGGTTCAAGAGACAACATATAGCTACAAAACCTCAGTTGTTACTAGCCATTGATTGTTTGCAGCCTCAGATATTGAACTGGTGCGAGGGAGTTCTTTGCCAGGTGAAGGCATAACTGGCAGCTTGTAAGAATCAGGCCCAAAGAGAGTTTGGGTATGGTACTCGTATTTTATCCTTCTTTCTTGAGAGAGTGCATGTGGTGAGGCCTCATATGAGTTTGAGTCTAGCTGGTCCTAGGCAGCCAAGGCAGGGGCAATGGGCTTCCCTAGTACCTTGGACTAGAGGGGGGCCAATTCGACACTTCTTCGAGTGGCTCAACAACCAAATTCTCATGATCGTTGATTATGCCTATGCAGGCATGGATTTCATGGGAGATCTAGAACTAATGTTGCCACTTGGCACTTAGTGGGGGACACAAGGTAAGAGGATTTCATTAGAGTAAAAAAGTATTTTCTAACTTTTGAAAGTTATGTAATGTTTTTTATTTTCGGTTGAACAAGTAATGACATGAAACGTTTTCTTGACACAAATGTGGCACTAGAACATCCTGCAGGCATGCCTCGCGAGGCATGGCGGGGGGACCAGCTACTTGGAGCTGGAGTAGGTGTGGAAACCATTGAAGAGGGAGATTACATGCAGAGTCTCTGTGAGGTTCTTAGAAACCTCGAAGGTTTGAGCATGGGTGTGTTGCCTCTTCCCATGAGGGAGATACTAACTCATATGTAGTGACACACAATGGGTGTGCCTGAGTGATTTCTGGTTCCTCTTAGGATGTTAGCTAGAGTTTTTTTGAGTTATCGTGAGCAATAGTCTTAGCAATAGCATGGTATAGCCAATGGGTGTCACAGAAAGGCTTAGTAAAGCCATTTTGTACTTAAGAACACCAAGTTTTTGGGAATTTTTGATGTAAAAGAAGGCCTGGATCGAATATAATATATATATATAATTATATATATATAATATATATATTGGCGCTTTATGATGTAAATGTTTTTTAATTTTTTGTAAATTTTTAACTGTGTAAAATTTTACTTTCATGCATGTATCTATAATTAATGAGACAGATGCCAATATAATACATAAATTTCTCATGAGTCATCTACTGTATTAAATTCTTGAGGAATGTGTTCATATGTAATAAACTCAAATTAACGTTCCAAGAGTTGTACCCTTAAATAATGACATAACAAGATTGGATTGTGAATGTGATAATGATTTTTCATTTGCATAACAACTAGTTGAAAGTCTACATAACCAATCCAATAGATGGCTACATACCAAATTTCTGCTCTCACTTTTCTCGAGCAGGCAGAACGATGTACATGTAGGCAACTCACAATAACCATTGAAACCAAGGCTTATGTGTTACACTAAAATTTGTCACCATGACTATCTACAATTAATATGGCTCCATCAATAGTCATTTTATCCTCCTTGTCAAGCCTTATACCTCTGCTCTCCATGTCAAACTTCAAGAAAGAGAGAAAGTCATTAAAAATCATGTTTATCTCTGGGTACGCAGGTTCTCTCTACCTTGCCCGCGTGTACGCATCCCAAGCTCATTGTACCTGCGTACTTGTACGCTCTGTAAGTCAAGGGATGGGTGCGTACTCCTGTAAAGGTCAAAAGGCGCGAGTTTCATCTTAAAAACGTTACTTGTGGTCATTTCCAGAGCATTCTAGAAGATTGTTTGTCGTGTATTGAGCGCCTCTGGTTCATGCATCCCTATGATAGAGGAACTTATCCCATCAAGAGAGGAGCTACCCCATCCAAAAGAGGGAGTATCCCATTGATGTTGGACCTGAATAACTCCCTCTAGAACACTATAAATACAGGCATTGGGCCAGAGGAGGGGAGGTTGAAAGCTGAAAATTCCAAAGGGTAGATGCTGCTGGAATTAGGACTTCCTTGTAGAAGCTTGTGAGGAGAGATTACCATCCTTTCTTGTTTCATTTGGAAGTGGGTGAGCTATCAAAGTAAAGGAAAACTCTTGCTGGACCCTGGGAGGAACTTGCACAACACCAAGGCTCAGGTTGTAATGGTTTCTTTTGTTTCCTATTAATACAAATAAGTCCATTCTTCTCAACAATTTGTTATTAATGAGTTGTTTCATATACTCCTTGGTCTATATGTTGAATATGTTTTATTTTATGAGATATTCAGGTGCTATGTAATCGTTTGATTGTTAGTGAATGCAGGTTTCGAAGTGAAGGAGGAGCTCATCCGGATCGACGAGGCTGGACTACTACAACAGCATTGGACTACAGGTAGGATCTAAAACACTTGATTTCTCGTGTGATAAATGAATGTTTATAGAAGGATTGCTCTTAATTGTCTTGTTTGTCACTAGAAAGTCTTAGGCTTCTAGGGAGGTTGGTTTTGTTCGCAAGATTAACTCTTTCCGCATGAAAAATTGGCGACCATACTGGGGAACTCCATTGATGTGATTGATTTTTCCTTTGAGTGACACTTTGATATGAAAAGAGTCATTTCTTTTTTGGTTTTTGACTGTTTGATTATGTATTTGGGTGGGTTAGCTTAGAGTTAAGTTAGAATTTAGTTTTTCTTAATTTTTCAGTAGTACGCACCCTCTGAATTGAGCACAGTGCGTACCTGTACTCACTGCAGCTTTGTACATAGAGCGTGCACGCACCTGTGCAAACAGGCTGCCTGCGTACCCTGTCAAAAATTGAGAAATTTCCATTTTTTCCCTTAGTTTTTACTGCCCAGATCCACTGGTTATCTGTCAAAGATCTTCACCTGAACTTGTTTCGTTAACGTCAAGAGTTTTAGTGAAATTCATAGAAGTTCTAACCTTAGGGTTTGATTTTTGCATTGGTCCTGTAGTGACTTTGACTTTAGAAGTTGTGAAACCTTGGATCTGTCTGGTTTTGTCAGTCTTCTTAGGAGTCGGACCTGTCGTAAAGACTACCTGTGTGAGAAACCTACCTTTGTGTTGTCTCTTTGCAGAATTTCGAAATAGCTTGTTGATTGAAGTCGTGAATTTCATTCTTAAGAAAAGAACAAAAGAGTTTGATTTTTGTTTTTGATTGGTTTATGATTCTGCATGAACTGGTCCTTGGTTTGATTGTTACCAAGTAAAACAACCTGGAATCATCTTAGTAGGCTTTTGCCTCTTTAGATTTGCTTTTAGGTAAATTTCCTTTTGATTTTCTTTTGAGTGAGTTTTCCATAGATTTTCATAAATTTTGAAATTGCTTTTGTTAAAATAGTTTTATATGCTTTGTTAAATAGGAAAAATACAAAAACATCTCCTTTGCGAAGTTTGTTTTAAGTAGCGTTTGAAGTTTTTGAAAGAGAAATGAATTTTCGTGCAAGTAATGAGTGGTCATGTGTTGTATGCTTGGAAAAGATAAAGAGATTGTTTCTTTGATTGTTTGTTAAGAAAGTTGCTTTTATCAAAGTTTGCATTCTCCAACTCTCTTAGCTAGGGAATTCATTGAAAAGGAAAAGTAGTGTAAATCATCCTAGGTGCATCTTTTTAGTGGATTTGAGTCGAGTCTACACACCATCAGTTTCATCTCCACTACCTTTTGTCTTAAAGAAAAGCCATAAAATTAACGCTTAAAGTAAAATCAACTTAGCAATTTTTTCTTTTACTAGGGCTCTGAAGCACCAATATAGATCAGGCTAGTGTCTTGGAGTAGGAGAGTAATTAACTCTCCAAGACTACAAAACCAAACAAGTAGCTTATCTTGTGATAGGATAAATCCAGCTGTTGCATTTATACTCTGGGACAGCTCCTCTTAA
>APFE030243517.1:80537-124410 GCA_000404065.3 Pinus taeda
ACTTTGTATTTTTTATTAAAAAATAAATTACAGAATATGCTAAAGAAAAATGCCATACATAGTTATATTTATTTGACAATTTTAATATAATTAGGAATCAAAATATTTCAATATATAAGTATATAAAATATATAAAAAAAAATACAAACAATAAATTATAAACACATTTATCATGTAAATTAAAATAATATAATTTATATTTGTAGTTGTAATTGTATAGTTTGTACATTTCTATAGGCTTCAACGATCACATATTTGTTGGAGTCATTGTCGCTCACCATATTGAGAACTAATTACTCAGACTAACAACTACTGTGGGAACATGGACTAACCATCCACTCAAAAGTAGTGGCAAGGGTTTAAAATTTTACCCTAAGAGCTTGGAATTTCACTAATAATTATGATTTCTTATGATTTTTTAGCAGAATAAAATACTCTTACATGAAATCAGAGCCCGCATTCCCTAACGTTGTAGATATTTTTTTTCGGGATTTTTTTTCCTTTTAAGTTCTAAAGAGAGTTTCCAAATCAATTTTGAAACAATGCGTTCTGGCAATTCTTTATTACAAATATGCCAGTCTACATTTTTTATGAGATAGTTCTTATTTCTTTGTGGTACAAACCCATGCACACTTATGTGCAGAAGATAGGGAGGATAACTACTGCGTGGACCTTTTAGGACTACAGGTTCTTGAAATTATTCTATTTCCATGAGGGAAATTTTTGCGTGGACTTGGCAGTTATGAAAATGACCTTCCATGTCTAGGAGTGTTAGAAAAATTGAGAGTGCAACGAGAAAAATTAAACATGCAACGCAAATCACACATTGTGATATCTTTATTGATCAAAATAGTTACACATATATATGACATAAATCTCTAACTTACACACATTTACATCATAACTACAACTCATACATAGGAAACAATAACTTCTAGATTGATGCTTGGGAACTATCAATGACAAGTCTCGAGAACACATGGAAGAATTACATCTAATACCCTCCCTTAATGCTTACTTGGAAAATAATGAAAACACATATTACAACAACAAGGATAATCTATGCCTGACTAGTCTTCATCAATACTCACATCCACTTTGGAATCTCACAAACATTTCTCTTTCACCACCACATCTTTGACTCATCACTTGACCTCAATTTAAAATGTATCCACCTCTGATCATTGTTGATGAACTTTGCAAGATCAACAATATTGACACCTCAGCTCATCGTGGCTTCCACAATAAGAGTCACCAATTAATGAACCTGTTAGCGCTTAAATCTACCTTAGGCTAAAATAAGGTAAAACTCGAGGCTACATCAAACCACGCTCAACCTCATAGCTAGCCCTATGAGGACAAGAGAGGGCTCTCTCCGGGTCAATCTCGGCAAAAGATAATCAATGAGGTCGAGATGACTGAATTGATGACTAGTTTTAGGCTAGGTATGAAGTACAAAGACTGTGAAATTGAGTTTTTGAGGTTTTGTTGAATTCAAGGGAAAGGCAATTTTGGGTGCGGGGATGAGGCACAGCTTTTGCATAGGTCTACTTGGGGCAAGATAGGCGATTGTTTTGATGCCTTAAAGCAAGTGAGATGGATAGATCAAACTGGTGAGGAGCTAAGGAGAGCAAGGAAGTCTCAAGTATTCTCCTTAAACTGAAGAAAACATAGAAAATTAAACAAATTTAAAGGAAGAGCATAGCATGTTCATGGATTCTACCTTAACACTTCATTTATTTAATTACAGAAGATTAAATAAAGAAAGTGGTACACATACAAAACTTGCAAGTACTGAGAGAAACACACCATCAACACATAAAGCCACATGAATCCCAGATAGTGCTGCAAAACCCTGGTCTTTCCTTTGCCAAAAATGCAAATAAGATATGTACAATAGAGTGTCAAGCTATTCCCAAGAGTCCAACCTCTCCAACCTCTGAAAATGATTGAGAAATTACATCATATAGACCATCATAACCCCTTTCCTTGCCTCTAGGGGTCGAGCTCATCATTCTAGGAGCTGTTTGAACTAATTCTAAACAAGGAACTGCAATCTAGGCAGTCAAAACAACTTGCCTCTATAAGGTAGGAAACCAATTCATTCATTAAATTTTCACTTTTTGGTGAATGAATCTTCTAGAACAAGTAACTAAGTGTCAAAACTACATCATTTTTAATTAATTACATCAAGCTGGGTCAAAAATCACATCAAGGGGTGAAACTAGTCATAACTGGCCGAAATTCTGAGTTGGAAGGTGAAAATTTGACCAAAAATCTCTATGCGTCGCACGCCTGAGCTCTATGCATAGCACGCCTTTCCGCCTGATTTTGGGGCACTTCCCGGCATCCAAATTGAGCTCATGATAGCTTGTTGGAAATACCTAGATGTATAAATTCCAACCCAAGTGGAATTTTCTAATTTGGTGTCCATTTTCTCCTCCAAAAGTGAATTCTCCCAAGACTGCTTCCTGTGTGTCAAAATAGGGGCAGTGAGGTCATTTTTTGCATGTTTTTTGACCTTTTGGGGACCCATAACTCACCCAAACTTCTTGTCCAAGTACCAAAATTCATGATTCTCCATGAAAAATCAAAAACTGCAAGCCATTTGTGATTTGGACCTCCCAATCTTGTGGGTCGCGCGCGGCGCGCGGCGCACAAGGAGGTGCGCAATGCACTGGGCTTGAGGAGCGCGGCGCATAGAGCCTAGCATAACGCATTTTTGCAGGAGACTTTTGGAGGCCTTCCTAGTGTGGAAATCAGGTGCAGAATAGCTCGTTGGAAATTTCTTTGAGTTGAATTTCCAACCCAACTGGAATTTTTCAATTTGGAGTTCATTTGCCTTGTCAAAAATCAAATCTTCAAAGACAGGTCAAAATGTGCCAAATGAGGCTGCCTCAAGGAAGAGTGTTGTTGCAGGTAACTTGTGAAGGCCTTATTCAACTCCAAATTGAGCTCATGATAGCTCGTTGGAAATCTCATTGTGTCTAGTTATCATTTGACTCATCAAGAAAGTTATTTGGCCAACCAATATAGGATAACACTTGATTTTCCCAAGGTCACTTCAGAGGTGCATCAATTCTCCCGAGGCGATTGTATTTTTGACATTCTCTAAAACCATGACACTTGTGTAAAAAGTGAAGGAGGTTTTTCTTCCTTGGCCTATGGTGGACAAAAACCTTTCTCAAGTTTTCAAAATTCATCTTTTATTTCTCTGGAACAGCTTTTGAGTGAAACTTATCCCGATGTGTGAAACAAGGGATTTTGTCGAAATGAAGTGAAATGAAGGGGATAAGGGGCTTCTAAATTCTTGGGGAAATTTTTGGAAGTAGATAGGGATGTTAGGAAGTAGGGGAAAGTGGAATATTAGAAATCGAGTGAGGGGAAGGGGTCCAAAAGGGAAAAACACAGGCCCAACCTAGAAAATTGCCAAGTTGTAGCAAGAAACTAGGGTTTGTGCAAAAATGAGGAATTTGGGGTATCTCAGTGATGGGAAGTGTTTAATAAGGTACATTAAGGATAGGGGAAGGTGTGTGAACATTATGATACAAGTTTTGCTAATGATTTGACCATTCAAGAGAAATTGCCTTCAAAACCCTAGGAGAGGGAAATGAACTTTGCCTAGGCGCAACTGAGGCATGAACAAGGTGTAAAATGACCCAATGGAACCTGACATGATGATGAAAACCCTCTGAATGATGATAGAATTAGCTGAATAGTGACATAGACTGACATTTGGGCAACTTTGAAAAGAATGAAAGCAAACCCTAGACCTAATGCCTAGTGACCAAATTTTGCTTGAAGACTCACTGAAATGACAAAATTTGACCTTGACACTTTGAGATCACTTTGTAAGAGCATGTTTTATCACTGGAGGAAGGCTACAAAGACTAACACTAACAAGGGCAACAACACAAAAGATCATTTGCGGCAGATTATGGTGGCCAACCTTACATCAAGACTCAAAAGCGTATTGTTGGGCCTGTGACGTGTGTCAATGGATCGGGAAACCATCGCGAAGGGATGAAATGCCGCTCAATCCATAGACAACACTGCAATTGTTTGAAAAATGGGCGATCAACTTTGTAGGACCTATCTCTCCTCAAGGAAATATAGGTGCGTGCTATATCATCACCGTGACAGAATATTTGACTCGATGGGTGGAAGCACAGTTGGTTAGGGACTGCACAACCACTACAACTGTGAAAATTTTATTTGAAAATGTGTTGACATGCTTTGGGTACCCGAAAATTTTAATGAGAAACCATGGAACACACTTCCTAAATGAAACTATCAGCGCACTGACTGAGGAATTCCAAGTATATCATCAACAAAGTACGCCATATCATACGCAAGAAAATGTGACCGTCGAAGTGTTCAACAAGAGTTTAGAGACTGCATTGAATAAGGTCTGTAATGCGTAGCGAAATGACTGGGATTTGTGCATACCTGCTGTGATATGGGCATACCGAACCACTTGAAAGAAATTTATGGGTCAGACACTCTTTTGGTTAGTCTACGACATTGAAGCTATCATGCCAATGGAATACATTATACCGATTTTTTGGATAGCAATGATGAAAGACATGGCAGATCATGGAGCATTGGAAGAGAGGCTCATGTAACTGGAAGAACTAAAGGAGGAACAGTTTCTGGTGGGATTCCATCAACAGGTACAGAAGCAACATGAAAAGGCTTGGCATGACCACCATATCAAGTTGTGCACATTCAAAGAAAATGATTTAGAATTGTTGTATGACAGTAGGTTCAAGAAATTCCCTGGAAAACTTCGGATGCATTCATTGGGACCATACGTAGTCAAGGAAGTTACAGATGGAGGTGCAGTACAACTCATCAAGCTTAATGGAGAGCCCTTCCCAGGACGAGTAAATGGAAGTCACCTGAAGCTCTACACGGGTAGGCTGAAGGCCTGACTAACTGGCCGGAGTATAGTATCATTGCTCCAGACAATTGAAAGAGAGTGCGGGACAATAAAGCAGTCTATGGGGGAGCTATGTGACAACAAGAGTGCGCATAGAATTGGTATGTCACAAGGGTCTCAGTTGCACAGAAGGGGCTGCACTGCTCCAGGGACAAGGAGAGAGGTGACCATTGCTATCACTATTCATGACAAGATGTTTGATTTATGGCAAAAAGAAGCGGGTGGCGGGAAATTAAGAGATGAAGTACGAGCCAGATTAGGAACGATCTACCGCAGGCTTACCGTTACGACACCAAAAAAAGAGGGAATGACTGAATTTGAATTCCAAAACACTTATAAATCACAGGGGGGAAACCACCAAACGATCTACCATTTCGAGAAAAGTAAGCTATTGTGCCTTTCGACTGGTATGGAATTGTTGATCATTGACACTAAAGGAGTAAGCATGGGGGTTGTAATATGGCCAATGGAGATGTAAGGCCTTCTAGATAGTGTGTTATCGATGGTTGTGGGCACCACGTAGAGTTCAACACTGATGGTAAGGGATGTACGAGAAATTCTTAGACACGAAGCATAACTAGTCCGGAGGTCGCTGCCTAACCCATGGGCTGACAGGAAATCCATAACAAATAAGGGAAAGACTATGAATATGGAGACAAATGATGGAATTGCAATTAACAATTTGTCTGTGATACACCTTGAGGATCAGGATCTCGTGGACAGCAACATCTTTCTTACAAAATTGCAACACAAGCTATAACAAACATTGTGTATAGTAGACCAGAAATTGAAGATTTGTTGCTATGGCGTGAAGAGTTCCTATATGTGGCACCCCAACTTGAGCTAAAATCCTATGAGGGGGTGCTTTGTGTTAACCAAGCAAAGCAGATTGAGCATCATCGGTTGTGTGAATTAGTACAGGCAATGGAGTAGAATCTTGAAGAAGAGTTGCAGAAGACAAAAGGGGAGTAGTAGAACGTAGCGTATCACTCACAGGGATGGTGGACCGCGAAGCCTTGGAAGCGCATATCACTACATCAACGAGTGACTCAGGATGAGTCACAATGATTGTGTTGGGGGCCTGTTGGGAAGTGGAGGCACTGCGTAATGGTTTTGAGGCTTAAAGCCTATAATTTACAGTAATGATATTGTAAAAGTTTCGCGAAGTGCACAGAGCGCGAAATGTAATGGGTCGAGTCAAAGGGTTGTCCGCCCGAAAATAATGTAAAATAATAGAAAGAGAGTTAGCTTGCCCATGGTCCATAGACCATAGGAATGTATAAATAGAGTGAGGCTCTAAGGGTAGAAGGTAGCTTTTTGGAAAGGTCTAAATGTTATGGGTTTATGAAGGCAATATTCTCTCTGCATCTGTAAGTTTGAGTCGAGGGTGTTAGTAGGTGGATAGAGGCACTGCAGCTATGTGCACAAAGGCCTAGTAGAGTCTACAACTATGTGCATGGACCCCTGCAGCTAAGTGTGCAGGGTACAAAGTGGATTGTACTGAAGCAAAGACAATAATAAAGATAAGTTGGTTATGAAAGATTGTGGATCTGGCTATATTCTGGTTT
Organism: Pinus taeda; assembly: GCA_000404065.3. Lineage (NCBI taxonomy): Eukaryota > Viridiplantae > Streptophyta > Pinopsida > Pinales > Pinaceae > Pinus > Pinus taeda. The sequence goes on from APFE030243517.1 coordinate 87,048, forward strand.
ATGCATTTGTTATGATTTATATGTTTCTGCTCAGAATTTATTCTTAAGTATGATTGCACGCCTGGTTATTACTAATAAATGTTTGCTTAAAGACCTTAAGAATCAGATATGATCTATAATATACTCAGTAATAATAAGACTTAAGAAGCGCAGTAGGGCGAGCCTACGCGGAATCCTGACAGTAGTGCAGAGTGGCACGAAGGCACAAATCGGAGCACGACTCATCCAGACCACATCAAGACATCCCAAGGGTGTGGAAACCTAGTTCCAAAACCTTCGCCTACTACCTCAAGTGAGACTTAAGTCTGCGCTCTGCAGACTATTACCGAAAGGGCCGGTAGCATGGGATTTGTTTGGCTAATAACTCTTTTGAACCTGGGTCAGGCCCCAACAAGCCAACAAGGGTTCTTATTAAGCTTCAGTTTTGAAGATGGTTTTAGGAGCATCAATGAAGCCCTACAAGGAGATTAAGGTAGTTATCTTCAGAATGCTGCAAGAACCTGTGGAGTGGGTCCATCCAGATTGGAGCACCCAGCTATGCTATGTGTTTGAATGCTATAATGTAACTACTGAAGAGGAGGATGAAGATCCAAGAAATGTTAACATTCCAGAGGTAGAAGGGCAGCGTGAAGTCAAGGGCCGGAAAATAGACATCTTGGAAATCACCGTTTCATTGAAGAAGAAGCAAGTAAAAATTGGTATTGAAGTGGAACCGAAGTTTGCAAATATTGGGGATTATTGGGATAATGCTATTGTGGATGAAGTTGTTGATTTACTCCGCAAATATCAGGATCTCTTCCCTACGAAGTTTTCAGATTTGAAGGGCATAATTGGCGATTTGGGCGTTATGAAGATTACCTTGAAGTCGGACACATAGCTTGTTAAGAAAAGAATGTATCGCCTTAATCCTAAATACAAGGAAAAGGTTTGCCATGAGTTGGATAAGATGATAGAGGTAGGAATTATAGAACTAGTTGAAGAATCTGATTGGGTAAGCCTGATGGTCGTTCAGGAGAAGAAATAGAAGGTAGAAATAAGGAGTTTCTTAGATCTGCGGAAGCTTAATGAAGCTTGTGTCCATGAACCCTTCCTAACACTATTTACTGATGAAGTATTAGATCATGTTGGAGGGAAAGAGACCTACTCATTCACTGACAGGATTTCGAGGTACCATTAGATTGAGACTGCAACTGAGGATAGGAGAAAAATGAACTTCACAATGGAGTGGGGTTGTTTTCAATACACTGTAATATCGTTTGGACTCAATAATGTGCCCGCGATATTCTCTTGTGTAGAGATCACAACGTTCAAGGAGTTCATCCATAAGTTCTTGGAAGTATACTTTGATGATTGGACAGTGTTCGGATTAGTAAAGCACCATGTAGCAAATATGCGCTTGATGTTGGATAAATTTTGCAGATGTTGGATACGTTTTGCAGATACTAGATCGCATTGAATTTGAAGAAATGCATCTTATGTGTTCCCTTTGGAATCTTGTTGGGTCATGTGGTGTGCTAGCGAGGGCTAATGGTGGATCTTGCAAAGATTGCAGTAATTGTGAATTTGGAGGCCCCACAGAATGTTAAGCAGTTACGTGCGACGTTGGGACATATAGGAACATAAAATTTATCAAATCATATGCTCAGATTACCACACATATGGAGAAACTACTGAAGAAGGACACAACATTCTACTGGGATGAAGAATGTCATCACAACTTAGATGTTTTGAAAGAAAATATGGTCACTACTCCAATCTTGGTATTCCTAGATTGGGTGAAGGAATTCCATGTACATGTGGATGCCTCTTGTATTGTGTTGGGTGCAGTGTTAACGTAAGATAGTGAAGGCGAAATGGACCATCCTATAGCCTTGGCGAGTAGGAAATTATTGAAGGTCAAGAAGAATTATTCAATGATAGAGTGTGAAGGATTGGCCATGGTGTAAGCGCTACAAAAATTCAGGCACTATCTATTAGGAGAGAATTTCAAGATGTACACGGATCATTCTACCTTGATATACTTGGTCAATAAGCCTATGTAGGGGGGAATATCTGCAGATGGTTTTGTTGAAGCCCTGAAAATTAGGTCTACAACAAGGGGGATACCCACCTGGTCTAGACCTTGAAAGTAGCTCCTTTTTCGTTTGGGATGGTGGGTCTGACTGGGGATAATGGGACTGGTTTCCCAATTTGTGTGTGTTGAAAAGAATTGATATTTCTATTTTCTAAAGATTTCTAAGTAAAATGATTTTAATCTAAGTCTAATCTAAAAATGCAATTGTATTCTAATGAACAGAAATATTTAATTCTAAAACTAACATGGGATTCAACTTTTCATTTATGCGATCTAAAATGATTTCGAACAACAATTGGTAATAAAGATCATTCAATCGCTACAAGAAAAGAATTTGATAAAAATGAATTGTTTCGTATAAAAAGTTAGCTGAAACAATTGTGAGAAGCATATCGCATAATAAGTCACTCATATATTGAGCATAAACAGAATAGTCATTACCATACAAATTTTCCAAATAATAACTCAAGCATTCAAGATTTCATATATAAATAACTGAGCATAAAATATTTCTTTGACACAAGTAGAAATCATTAAGAGATAAAAGTACCATTGATAACAAGTTCTACTCATGAGCTTCAGCAATATAGAATTATCTCTTCCTAATTAAACAACTAATAAGAGTACAAAAGTGCATTTCAGTAGCAAACATTAAATACAGATATCAATAAATCTCATTCCATTCATTCATCAAAACCTCCTATGAGGGTGCAAAAGTGCATGTTCTGAGGAAACTTTTTTGACAAATTTCAGGACCCCTCTCTAAATGCATGAGAGGGGTTATAATACTACTTCCTAAATACTAAAAGTAGTTTATTACAAAAATATAGGAGGAGATCTAAACGACTGTCCTCATCTAAGGCAAAAGTAAATAAAAATTAAAACTAAAACTAAATCTAGAAATTAACTATCTATGTATTTGTTCTATGTGGTCGCAAGCATTCAGCATCAGCTTGAGGAGGGTCGGTTGGCCGACCTCTGATTTTAGTTGCCCTGCAAAAACAAAGTTGGCAAATGCTAGTGCTATCTTCTCAGCAGAGTTCGTGAGGCATTTGAGAGTCATGCATTGACTGTGCGGTTTAACCAAGTACTGCCAGTAAGTGTCCCTGTTTAACTTGGTTAACTTCTTGATAGACTTTGCCTTTTCCTCAGCTTTCTGTCTCTAGCTCATCTGCAGTTGTTGTGCCTTTGGAAGGAATTTGGGAGTAGTCTCTGATATGAGGTTTTCTCTATGAAGGTTTTCATTGACACAGTCAATGACATTGTTTGTCGTTGTAGCAGCTTCTTCTGCTGCCACACATTGAGCTCTGAATGGAATCAATAAGTTTTAGCCAACTCTACTTACCGCTCAAGGGTTTACCTGTTAAATACTGTTGGTTTTAGAGCGTGGGTCCTGCCTTTAGCCTTTAGTGCTTTTCTCCGTGGTTTTCTAGCTTACAGGGGACTGAACACTTGGGGGCTTTCCTTCTCGAGGAGTTTCACCCAGAGATGCATGATTAGCGCTAAGTGCTAATCGCACATCAGAAACTCCTTCCTTTTTCTGATCCGAGCTTCCCAGGTGCTATTTTTGCCTCCTTCATGGTTTCGACGAGGCTTGGTCAGTGTGCTTTGCCCTTTTTCAATGGTTCTTCCCTTACCGACCAGTTTTTTGGTGCATTCTGCCAACTTTTCATTTTCTTTGGCGAACTTTTCCACGAAATGCTTGTTGTAGGTTGCCTATGGCTTTGGTAGATGATACATAAGCCTTAAATCTTGTGTAGTGAATGACCCAATGAGGTCTTGGCCTCGAGTCTTGAATTGTCTGTCTATTATATCAGCACTGTCTAGTACCCATTTGACCATGTTCGTGTATGGAAGGATCTTCAGTCTTGCCGCTATCCAGTGCAAGAATGAACATGAAAGTTCAGTAATTGACACCTCAGAAGACCCGTATGAGTCTGTTGTTGCTTTAACCTCCATAACCCTGGGATTTTCTTCTTCGAGTAAACTGTACATGCCTTCCCAAGTAGTTATGCCAACATCTTCGTTACAGGTGGTGTCTGTGTATAAGGGCATCATTTCTTTGTCTTCTGCAACCAGAGCTTTTTGTGATGTAGGAAAGTGTTCCCTCTGTAGACAGAGGTAACCCCTCTAGCCCTAGAGTGGGTCTAGTCACAAGAAAGACAGATCAACAATAGATTTCCTTAAACAGTCATAGTTGGAGGCCTACCTCAACTGGTGGTCAATGAAGTTCTATTGCACTGCTCTAGCTTTCACTTCCTTCTCCTCAATGAATGATCAACCTGAAATAATGTAAAGGAAATATAACAAAGCACATAACTAGAAAACAACGATGATCTATTTACTCACAAAGTCAAGAAGTCATGAGCTATCAAGTAAATTACATACAAGACATAGGAAAACATCATTGATTGTATTGATAATGAAATAAGAGCAAGCTTACAACCAAAGTCTTGACATCGCAAGCCTTCTCAGAGGATCCAGCCAGTATGTTTCTCAAGCATTCACTCTTTGAAGATGGATCTCCCAACATACAAAGTCTCTCTCTCACTCATAAGTTTTAACACAAAGTTAAGGGCACTTCACAACCTTCCACAAGCTATCAACAATCTCACACTTGTCATACCCACACCAGCTATCTATCAAACCCAAAAGCACTAACAACGCTACTCAATCCAAGGAATTACCAACTAGCTAATCATATCACAAGTGAGTGTTTAAATAGGAGAAGGAGTCCCCATAAAATGTGGAAGAGAGAGCTCATCCCCAAGGAAGGTAGCACAAATGAAAGAACTACCATACCAAAGGAGGAAGGGTGACACAAACTATGCCAACAACTAGGTTTGAGGACATCCAGAAGGCCGACTGTTAGAATGAATTCGCCCAATCTGGATCATCGCGAGTTTATAACTAAGCTTTAGTGTTGACATCGTAGTAGGTAATGTAGCCAGTCAAACCATCGCTAAAGATAGCAGATAGCCTCGCGTCAAAGCATGAAATCTGACCGTTGCGGGAAACAGATTTACTTCCGCGCTGGAAGCACGGCTGGACTGTTTATGACCGTTGTCCGTTGCATATATTAAGTCCATTCTCACGATGAGGAAGAAAACCTAGGAAAAGTGGGTCAATTGGAAACATAACAGAGCATTTGTTCAGTATAAGCATATTTTACTTAGACACATGACACAGTAGAAGGACTGGGGTGAAGGCAGTGACAAATTACTGTGTAACAGATGCCCCCTAGAGTATGAAGCCCGAGAGAGTGGGAGGGGTGAAATTCTTACGAAACTGACTGAGCTGGAACACCATCTGGAAGAACCTGCAGGCGCAAGTAAAACTGATATCTTTGATAGTGAAATACATGTAGTCTAGGCATGGGCGCAACCATCCAAAAGACATACGAACTAGGTCTGTGGTATGGACGCAACCACCCATCTAATAATACCATATATAATGACAAAGGTATGGTCACAGACATCCATGAAGACTCAGGTATGGTCGCAACCATCCATCAATGAATCATGTAATCATGAACCAATCCACGCAACCCGAACATGTGTAATCTGAGTTCAGGGTCTTGAAACCGAACCGATGATAGTACAAATTCTAGCATGTGAATAGACGTGCTAAAGTCAAGCATGATAGAAAGTCGCTTGATTACCGGTCAATGAGTAAAACCGTTAACAAGCGCGAGAGAAACCACCAATAATGGCAATGGTTCTCAAGGTATTGTCCAGTACAAACAACGAAGTGTGAAGAATTAACTAAAGTCGAACACTCGTGGGATCACCCAATCAATGACCAATGATGAAAGTTGAACGTCAGGCGCGAAGAGCCTGCCATTGAGGCATGCAAGCTCCAAGGTACCAATGGGGATCTCTAGATCAGTCTCCTGGATAATGAGCTGATGTCGACAGGAAATGATCCGTTGCAGGAGGGCCATGATGTTTCCCCCATCAATGACACAAGATAAGGAACAAGTGGTAGATGGTGAAACAAAGTATCAGAGGACGAGGCAAGGGTGTAAACTACAGAAGGATTATACTCTTGAACATGTCGGCGACACGACTCTGGAGGGTGGCAGCATTCAGGTACCAAGGGATCAAAAGCTTGATGGAGACAGCATGGATTAGATGGAATGAGGCCAAATGGCAACCCAAACTCGCGGAAGGCCAAATGACGATGTATGGATATCCCAACCTGACAAGAAGCAAAAGTGTTAATGTTCAAGAGTGATTAGCTGCCATAGATAATCAATAATGATTTCCAAATTTTCCCCCACCATTGCTGGCAAGTACCCCAATTATTTTTTAAAACAAGCTTGAAGGGGATAGCATATGCTTGTAATACAAGTTCAACCTTCGGTCGAATCCAACCTAGTAATAGTTTAACGAGCCCTAGGGAGGAGAAGCTCGAGTCTCATCATGGCGATGTGTCCAATGCCGTCAGGGTTTAACGAGTCCAACATAGGGAAAACTTGGAGTCTTTTTCATGTTTAGAGAGTTTGAAAAAGACATGGAAAAGAAAACTCTAGGGGGATCCTTTTTCGTAGATTTGTGTCCCTCAAGCCCAAAAATGTATAAAACAATTCTCGAGAGAACCGCTTGATCATTACAACCAAGGAGTACCTTTCGTAATTAGTGACCTCGATCCAAAAGAGTAGAAAAGCGATCGAAGACACGTTGTTTCATAACCACTATCGGACTTGAAATGACAAAAGTCCGGCAATATTTTCACATTTATAGAGTCAGAAAAGAGCTCAAAGTGGACCGCCTTTTTATTCCATTTAACGAGTCAAAAAGGAAAAACTCGGCAATCCTTTTCATATTTTACGAGTCAAAAAAGAGCTTAGAGGTGAATCGTCCTAGAGGAACGAGTGGTATAAAGGGTAGCAACTGGTTCCGACAATGGTGGAACTACTCAAAACATGTAATGTTCAAGAGGTTGGCTAATAAAACCACTCATCATTGCAGTTCCTCAAGAAAGGAAAAACAACCAAGTGAAAGGATATGATCGGCCAAAGAGATGGTGGCAATGGAATAAAACAACCAAGGCTCATCTAGCAGAATTTAGCAGATCAACAACAATCACGAGATGTAAATCAGATATGGGTTCATTTTTACACAAGCTTGAACCATGGAGAACTTTGCTTGGATTTGGTTTCATGTTTACACATGCTTGAAACAAAAAACTATGCTTGTTATGAGTTCGCATGCCCCCAGGCATAATGACACAAATCAAGGTACATGCCCCCCAAGCTTCATTGCATTCAAGGAGGTGGATGGAATGAAGGTTCACTTTCGAGATCTTGGAAAGACTCAACTTGGATTTTACGAGATCTTAATCAAAGACTCGATTTGGAAAGGGAGTTGTTTCATTTTTTAATGAGGTTGACATAAGATCAAGAACTTTCCTCAAGACTCCTTGTTTCATTTATTAATGAGATTGACACAAGGTCAAGAACTATGCTCATCACCCCTGTTTTCATTTCTTAATGAGGTTGAGACAGGAACAAACTATCCTCGTTACTCCTCAGTTAATTTTTTAACAAGGTTGACACAAGAACAAACTATCCTTATACACCTTGTTTCATTTTTTAACGTGGTTGACACAAGATCAGAACTATCCTCGGGACACCCGGTTTCATTTTTTAACGAGATTGAGATAGGAACAAACTATCCTCATCACTATGTGGTTCATTGGCTATATGAGAACATGGCTCCCAAGAGGTCTTCACGGGATGGAAGGGATGCACTCTAGGAGGAATACATGTCATGAGGCACTAATGACAGATCGGATTCCAATGCCCCCAGTACATGATGTACGAGATCATCTGCATGATCATCAGTAGGGTTGGAGACAGAACAGGTAGCCACATAACGGACCTATGGCAAAGAAGGTACTACTTGCGAGCAAGAACTGAGAGGGGATGACAGCTGTGCAGGAGGCACCAGGGGACTAAAGAATGATAATTGATCTATGGTCACCACTCTTTCATCATGTGGAAAACAAACCACATGGAAAAGTGAAGAGACAAGGGCCCCCATGGCATAAACATAGTCATGGCCAAGGAGAAGATTGAAATCTAAAGCACCTTGGACAACCAGGACGTCTATATAGACAGTTTTCCCCCCCAAAGTAACAGGAAGCTTCGGGAGGATCCCTAAAGGTTGACTGATTCCTTCATCAAATGCCAACAGATTCTGCATGACCGGCACAAGCTGTGGGGAGCCCAAATCTTGCCAAGTAGTGAAAGGCATGAGACTAACCGACACACTCTCATACAAGAAAGTGCTAGGTACTACCTTATCATAGGCATGTATTGTAATCTAGAAAGGCACATAGGATGGAAGGTGGAATGTAGTCAAATGACTCCAGTTGAAGGAAACGACCAAACTACTTGGTGGGGGAATTGTATGATTGCCCCCTACTCTATAGGAATTGAAGAAGGACCCTCTTGACCAGTGGGGATAGGAGGGTTGTTTTTGGACTCAGGAGAATATGACGAGATGAGAAGAACATGAGCATGACACTCTTCCGAAACAAAGTGATCAACAGGTGGTGAACCCAAGTTGACACTCTCTCGGACCAATGGTTGGTCTGGAACAGGCTTAGCACAGCCAAGTTCGGAAAGAGGAGGATGGACAAGAGAAGAATCTAAGTTAATCTCTTGGTCAATGTGGAGAGGGTTTGAAGAGAGCCTCTAATAACCAACGAGAACTTGGGGTGAAGAAGTTGTAAAACTTTCCAAAACGGCGGAAGCTTTATCCATGAGCAGACAAAGGTGAAGGGGATGGTTTCCTTCACATAGCCTACATGGGAATCGAATATTCTCTTTCTTCTTATCGTTTCCAGTTTATGGGGTAGCATCACCATGAGCTTCAGAGGACAATGAGGGATCAGCCAAATTATGGGACCATACTTCTAAGATCCTAGGAATGCTAGGACAATTGTGAAGAAGATGGTCACCCTTGCACAATTTACAAGGAAGCTTAACCTTCTGTGGAGGAGAAGAAGGTGTTTTGACCTGAGATGTACTCAGAGCAATAGTTGCACAGGTGGCCTCGTGCTTATCGGACTTCTTATTATTCTTCTTCTTAGTCTCCTAGTTACTAGATGTGAAACTTTCACTAGGTGAAGGAGGAGAGGAGGAGGAAGAAACAGGGGAAGAAGGCATAGGCTCAACCTTGGAATCATCGTGTGATGGTTTAGATGAAGAATAGGACCACTGAGGTTGAAAACAACCATACAGGCAAATTGATGGTTAACCCAAGAAAAGACAATGTTGCCATATACAGAGCACCGGCATTTCCAAATGGAGGAAACAGACCAGGATTTCCATCTGGGGGAAGACCTTGGCTGGTAGGCTCAAGGAATTTTTCCATTGAGAACGAGCCTGAAAAACACTCTTCTCACAACCAAGAACTCAAACTATTACCAAGAATATTTCGTGGGCAGTAAATTTTATGACGCAGGAAAAAAACTTGAACTTTTCATGTTTCAAGAGTCAAGAAAAGGACGAAAAGGTGACTCTATCTCTTTCGAGGTTTAATGAGCCTGAAAGGACAAGTGCTCAGATGGACCTTTTCTTTTAAGGAGTCTGAAAAGGAACGAAAGTGACTACTTTGGAGAAACTAGGCAAAAGGTTTACCAAACATCCCGTAAAACTACATATACACCTTGGCGATCATATGAAAACCAATGACTTTCCATACAAAAATCAATCTTCCTGAATGCTGTGTTCGGTGCATTACAGTTTGCAAGGCGGTAGACACAGCTTCCTAGGGATATAGGATGATAACCTAGTGGGGTCTCCCAACATATACTTGATGGTACTGGGAGCACAATTCTATACTAGACCGCTATTGAGTCACAGAAGGAGGAATCACCCAACCTTGAGTGAAAACAATAGTGAATAGGTTTAACGACGCTGGAGCACGTCTCTAGCCTAGACCTCTAAATAGTGTACATTATGTTCCAATGCATTGTTAAGTTTATTCAGTTCATTTTAGAGTTGATCTTGAATTATGTTCCAGTTTTCAGGCCCTACTGTATGTATATCAAAAACCTAGGATGCAGCTAGAATGAGTAAAGCATCTTCCATTTCAATGAAAACCTACCTACAGAAGGGTAGAGAGACCATTCTCAAACCAAGAAAACCAAGACAAGAGAATGCAAACACTAAGAAACACAACGCATCAATACACTAATCTCATGATGCATTAATACTACTAATGAAAGATTTAAAATTCGCTTTCCAATTTCTCAAACATGAAAATTCGTAATGCAAATGTAATTTCACTTTTCTATGCTAAATGAATGCAAAATTTTGATTTTTTTTTTTTGAACTTAAAGAGACAAACAAGCAAGTGTGAATGGATCGATCCAAACAATTGTGATCTATGCTTGGTAGCGAAGAAATCAAATCCACATAAAAAATTGGTTCAATAATCGACACTAAAAATCAACCAGCAAGAAAACAAGTAGCGAAAGAGCCTCAAGCAAATCACAAGACAGTTGTGGATGAACCTTGAACAGACAAGTAACCCAAGTAAACAGTTTCTCGATGAAACTCCTAAAGGGACAGGTCACATGGTCTAAAAACACAAGACTCACTCAATGAAATCAAAGAGATAGTACCCTAACCAAAAGCAATTAAAACAAGCTAATGAGAGACAAGAAACAATAGGGGATAAACAAGATTGATGAATTCAGGAGGTAAATTTGTAAAAACAACTTTACAAGAATCGTCGCAAGTGTTACACTGACAACTAGAGACAAGTCGCTAGTGATACACTGACAACTAGAGACTGTCGCAAGTGTTACACTGACAACTAGAGATGAGTCGCTAGTGTTACACTGACAACTAGAGATGGTCACTAAAGTACACCTATTTTCCACGATGGTCTGATTTCAAGAGTCATCACGGGAATTAAACTAGCAACCCAAGATCGTTGTGGGTCCGACGTCGTCGTGACTGTTAGGCTATCTTCAACGACAATCTTAAAAATAATGACAGATGAACAAGAAACTCACAAAAAAAAACTAGTCAATCCTTTAGACAATAGAGGGATTTCCCAGATTGACCCAGGTAATCGAAAAGACTGATAGTTTATCCCCAAAATTCAAAAGACACCAAATCAAAATCAAAACAAGAGCAAACAAGAGAAGAAACATAGGACAGACTCCCCAGTGGAGTCGCCAACTTGTGATGTAGGAAAGTGATCCCTCTGCGGATAGAGGCAACCCCTCTAGCCATAGAGTGGGTCTAGTCACAACAAAGATAGATCAACAATATATTTCCTTAAATATTCATAGTTGGGGACCTACCTCAACTGGTGGTCGATGAAGTTTCGTTGTGCTGCTCCAGCTTTCACTTCCTTCCCCTCAATGAGTGATCAACTTGAAATAATGCAAAGGAAATACAACAAAGCACGTAACCGGAAAACAACGATGATCTATTTACTCACAAAGTCAAGAAGTCATGAGATATCAAGTAAATTACATACGAGACATAGGAAAACATCATTGATTGTATTGATAATGAAATAAGAGAAAGCTTACAACCAAAGTCTTGACGTCGCAAGCCTTCTCAAAGGATCCAACCAGTATGTTTCTTAAGCATTCACTCTTTGAAGATGGATCTCCCAACATAAAAAGTCTCTCTCTCACTCATAAGTTTTAATACAAAGTTAAGGGCACTTCACAACCTTCCGCAAGCTATCAACAATCTCACACTTGTCACACCTACACCAGCTATCTATCAAACCCAAAAGCACTAACAACACTACTCAATCTAAGGAATTACCAACTAGTTGATCATATCAAAGGTGAGTGTTTAAATAGGAGAAGGAGTCCCCATAAAATGTGGAAGAGAGAGCTCATCCCCAAGGCACGCGATCTTGCATCTTGTTTTCGCAATTTCAGAGAGGTTGTTTATATGATGTTCCCCATTACCCTTTGCGATGTGATGTTTCATTGTTAAGAGAATGATCTTATTTAGAACTTATTATAAAACTTAGTTTTTTTTTGGGTTTTGCAGGTGTTTTCCTAAGTTTATGATAGTATGTCTTATTAAAAGGGAAACATAAGTGGTAATTTTTTATTTTTATAAGGGTCCCCATTTATTTAGCTTTATTGCTAAAACTAAATAAAAAGGAGGGTTGTTGCTGGCCACAACAATTGGCGATTCACTAGGAAGAACCAGTTATCTCTGATTATCTTTTGAATTTTATAAACTTCCAAAACAGAAATGTTTTATGGAAAATCAAAATTTATTATGGAAATATAAAGTGCATCATGCTTTCAGTGGTTAATGGTAGTTTTTTTCTTCTGTGTTAACTTTGATTATTTACTTCCTAAAGCTAGTCATCGTATTTACATCAGCCACTACTTAGTTTATAAAGATAAAAGCAAAGGCTTCTATGTAGATCAGTTTTAAGTATGCTCATTTTTCGTAGGTAGAGCCTCTGCTGCCAGCAAGCATTCATAGCCTCGATAGGGTTACTATTACCCAGCATTGATCCTGTATCCTACTTGGAGAAATATACAATTTTCAAAGAAAAATCCATATCCACACTTGTTGTTTTTTGTTTCTTAAAGAACAACGTCTTGGTTTGGTAGCCAAATTATAATAGTGTCATTCACGTGATTTATAACTTTTCTAAACAAGCTGGCTCGTGATGAGACCCCTTGTCTTTTGATTGCAACAATCTTGAGTCATTGCCCTGTTTGGGTATGCAGTTTTGGTAATGTCAGCGAGTCATAATATCTAAGATCATGATAAGTCGACTCATGATGAGACCTTTTATTCTTTAAGCTTATAGTGTATCATTGGATTATTCCTTGAAACTCATAATTCCCTAGGTTGGGAGGAAGTCATTGGTTCCTTAAGAATAGCTCTAGACAACAATTGTAGAGTTTTTGGAAAGAGCGTTTCTACAGAGAATCTTAGTTTTGTTATTGATGCTTTTCATTGACTGTTATAAAACAAATTCCGACTAAAGGTTGTTTTTCATCAAAATTCATAAGGTTGAAACTAGTAACATTTTCAAGCTTATAGCATTTGACTGTATGTTTCAATAATAATGATCGATTTTCCAAATCAGTTCTATTTATACAGGTGAAAAAACAAAATCTAGAAAGAAATACTAATATTTTTCATGAATTCCTAAAGTTTAACCATTTACAACATGTTTTATTATCAAAATAAAGCTATAAATACTAATTTACAAAAATAAAAGAGGTTATCTTCTATGGAAAGTATTTTTTGAGAATTTTCCCATTAACAGGTAAAGATTCTCTTTTCCCTGCTAAATCTTGCAAGATGAAAGTGGATGGACCTATGATTTCTACAATTTGGAATGGGCCAAGCCACATTTGTTGGAATTTAGAATGTTTGCCTTTTTCTTCGTGAGCCTTGTCCCATTTCAAAACTAGATCTCCAATTTGAAAATCTTTCTTAGATACCATACTTGAATCAAAGGAAGCCTTTACTAATGCTTGATGATGAGCATGTGTGATTTTAGCCTGTTCTCGTTGTTCTTCTATCTTAAGGATCTACAGTTGTCTTAGTTGTAGAGATGAAGTTGGTGTTTCATCAATAAATTGAACTAACGCCAAAGAAGGAATTGCTAGATGACTCGGGAGAACTACTTCTTCCCGATAAACTAAATTAAAGGGAGAAGTGCCAATGGAAGCCTTTTTGGTTATTCGGTCTACCCACAAAGCATACATTAAAGATTTGTGCCAATTTCTATGATTTTGATCGATGATTCACTTAATGATTTTGATTAAGTTTTTATTCATTGATTCAGCCAACCCATTCCCTTATGGGTAATAATTGGCAGAGTATTTAAGCTTAAAACCTATTTTAAGTGCAAATTCAGTCATAGTATTGCCAGAAAAATATGATGCATTATCAAACATTAAAGCAGAGGGTAAACCAAACCTGGTGATTATGAATTGATCTATGAAATCAATGATGTGTTCAACATTAGCTATATTGAGAGGAACCGCTTCTACCCATTTAGTAAAATAATCTATAGTTGGAAGGATATACCTATGTTGTTTAGAAGAGTGAGGAATGATCTCACCTAATATATCCAATCCCCACTGATCAAAAGGTTGATTGATATTGACTGGTTGCAAAGGCAATGATGGTTTCTTTTGTTTCCTAGTAACAATTTGACAAATTTGACATTTCCTTACATAGCTATGCACATCTTTAAATAATGTAGGCCAATAGCATCTTGCACGTAAAATTTTATGTGTTGTAGCATCTCCCGCATAATGTCCACCTGTTGGTCCATCATGGAGTTCCTACAACACCTTTTTAGCTTCATATTTCTTAAGACATCGAAGGAGAATAGAATCATAATTCATCCTAAAGAGTACATCATTTACGAGTTGATATTGCTTAGCCTTCAATATTAGAGCTCTTTTCTTTGTATAATCCAAATTTGGAGCATATCCATTCTTTAGATAAAATATGGTATCAGCATATCTCGATTCAATATCATTTAGGCTTACCTCATACACTTGTACCTCTTGATTTGGAGATGATATTTCAGAAGTAAGTGATGCTTCGGCCAACATCTTGCAAAAGCCTTGTCCTTTTATAGTATTTGCTGGTCTGATCTTGGCATCGTATTCTTGTAGGGTAGTAACCCAATTTTCTCTTTTTTCACCCACGTCTTTCTGTACTAAGAGATTTCTTACCGCTGGAAAGGGAACTATGATATTTGTATGGGTTTTAAGAAGAAAGGGTCTAAAATATTTGATCGCTTTGAAAATAGCATAAGCCTGTTTCTCAATGTCAAAATAATTTAATTCAGTCCCTTGTAGATTTAAACTAAAAAAGGCAATTGGAGCTTCTGCCTTGTCTTGATTGACTTGAGTGAGTATCGCAACATATGATTTATCAGAGGAAAATGTATACAAAATATAAGGATCAGAAAAATTTGGAGTCGCTAAGGATGGGGCATTAATAATTGCTTGCTTGATCAGATTAAACGCTTCATATTCCTCTTGGCCCCATTTGAAGAGTGAATTCTTCTTTATCATTGCTTGTAATGGTGACACAATCCTCGAGAAATCTGGAACAAATCTTTTGGCAAAATTAATCTGGCCAAGGAAGGATTGCATGGCTTTCTTATTATGTGGTAAGGATATTTCAAAAATCTCCTTAATTCTATCGGGATCAATATGGTCCAGATTTTGACACTATAAATCCAAGAAGTTTTCCTTCACTTAATGCAAAAAAGGACTTTTTTGGGTTAAGTGAAATCCTGTACCTTTGGCAACGTTGGAAGATCTGTTTTAAGTCTTTAAGGTGATTACTGCGTTTTTTATAATATACTGTTATGTAATCCAAGTAAATCACCACTGATCTTTTTACTAATCCCTTAAATGCGATGTACATGGCCCTTTGAAATGTAGTTCCAGTGTTAATCAGACCAAACAACATCTTTTGATATGCGTAAGTACCCCATTTGGATCTAAACGTGGCTTTTAGTTGATCGTCAAGATGGACCAGAACCTGGTTATAGCCAGAGAAACCATCTAAAAAGGACATTAATTCTAATCCTGCAATGGCTTGCAATATTTGTTCCATGGGAGGCAGGGGAAGATTATCCTTTTGGCAGGCTTTGTTAAGATTTCGAAAGTCAATACAAATTCTAATATCTCCATTTTTCTTTCTGACAGGAACAATATTGGAAACCCATCTAGAGTGTCAAACAGGAAAAATAATTTTGGCTTTCAATAATTTATTGAGCTCTGATTTAATCTAACTTTCCAGATTAGGATGGATTCTTCTTAGCTTTTGCTGGACAGTTTTTTCCTTAGCTATCATTGGGATAGTATCCTAAATAATCGAAGTGTCGTCAGTCTTAAGTTCATCGTAGTTCCAGGAAAGACACTTTTGTACTATTTCAGGAGATGAACATAGGCTAATTTTTCTTCTGGGGCTAGGCCAAGACCTAGGTTGATATTCTGTGGCTTGGTATCCATTCCTAGATTTACTAATTCATAGTTTAGAGTTGAACTCTGAAGTTTAGAATTGGTAGATCTCTTAAATTGGCCTTTCAAATCATATAAATCTTCCAACTTGACTACAGATTTTGGTATAGCATTATTAATGCTTTCTTGTTGTAATTGTTTGTCATGTTGGTCTTCATTAATTATCTGATTAGTATAAGATCCTTCCGATGTCAGGAAACTTACAATATCATGATCATCATTGAAAATTTTCCAATTTGTAACATTATCAGGGATAGAGGGCCTAAAGATCAAATTGATTGAGAATCTGTCTGGGCTATAGTCTTCTGAGGGGATGAGCTTGGAGGCTACATTAGCCAGGAGGTCAGAACTAGCATTTTGGAGTCTAGGAATAGGTGAAATATTAAATGCTATAAAATGTTCAGTCAGATCTTGCACTAAAGAATGATAATGTTTCAAATGACTCGATAGACAATGTATAGTATTTCGTACCTGTCTAATAACAATCTCAAAGTCTCTGAAGACTTGTAGATACTTGATATTTAATCTGATTGCCTTGTATAGTCCTTGGACTAGAGCTTCATATTCTGCAGTGTTGTTTGTGCAATTGAACTCGAGTCTACATGTTAGCATAGTTTTGTTTCCCTCTGGAGTAACTAATACACGTCCTGATCCTGCTCCATCATTAGACTTGGAGCCATCAAAAAATAATTTCCAAAATAAAGATTTATTTACAGGACTATCTATACAATTAATACATTAGAACTATCTATTTGAGAAAAGTTTTCTACTTGAGACAGAACAAGATATTCTAAGTAATGCGAAGTATGAGCATTGAAATTTCCAAAGAAAAAGTCAACATAATAGTTGCCAATTATATTGTTGTTGTGTGCTACAAGTTCATTTTCTCCTTCCAATTCCGTCACTATGTGTTTTTGATGTCTTTCTCGCTCAACCTTTATCTGATTCAGTTTACCATTGTAAGGGAGCCACATATGTGAGTAGTCGGTCGCAAAGTATCCATGAAGCTTTTCAGACCAATCCCTACTAAGAATTAAGCCATAAAATTCGAGAATGTCTGCAACTAAAATATCAATGACTTGACATACCTTTGGATTAGATGACAACCTTATGGTAACTTGATTTAGCTCACTGATTACTTCAACTTGCGATTGGTCCAACTAAACTATGCGTACTGCAGATTTTGGTGGTTGGACGTTTAACTTTGCACATATTGTTTTAGGCAAAATATTAGATGAGGCTCCTGAATCTACCAAACAATTATGCAAGTTTTTATTGAAAATTTTGTAAGTAGGAAGGAATGGAGGAGTATGGGATTTTGACCTACCTCTAATTAAGGCAATATCATTTGGATCAACTTTATTTGCTGTATTAGTTGGAGGTCTTCCCATCTCATGAGAAGCTTGTGATATTACAGTGACAGGAAGAGGTGCAACTCATATTGCATGTAACTCTTTCAAAAGTAGCTTCTATTGATGTTTCAATTTGTTCAATTCATGAAAAGTAATGTTAGCCCTAGTCTTCTTCATATCTTCAAATATACTATACTCCATCTCATCAGAGACAATCAGTGTTTTAGATGGAGTTGAGAGATCAGATTGGACTGGGCTTGTTTGAGTTGCTTTTGGTGATGACATTTTACCTACGACTTTACCTTTAGATGTTGAGTTTGCGCTCTTCTGTTTAGGACTAGGCTATGGAGGATCAAGTTGATTTCTGCTTCTGGTACTAACTGGTAATACCTATTGATCCTCTTCGTCTAGAAGAATGAAGTCCCACATTCCCTGTACTTCTACAACTTCATCTTCATCAGTAGGTTCCTCATTAGAAACTTCCTCTTCCTCTTCTTTTGATTCTGCATTTGTTATAGCATTGGGTGGCCTTGAATCAGTTGAAGGATTTTTCCTATACAACCTGTAGGGATTTTTTGAAGAAGTCTTTGCTACTTGTTTCTTAATGTAAACCATTTTGTTAGACATGGTTTTTAGGACTTTCTACAATCCTTCTAAATCAAATGGGTCTTTTGATTGATTTTTCTTAGGATCATCTCTAAAAGTAACCTTAGATTTTCTTTCATCAATAGTGTTTTTCTTTTCTAAAGCTAAGATACGTTTCTCTACCGCTATCGCTTCCTTCATGTTTTTAGCTAACGTCACCTTGGCAGCCCTGTCAACAAAAATAGCTATGTTCGATGGTAAAGCAGATATGTACCATTCACTTCAAACTTCTTCACTAGGCTTACAAGCGGTCAGAATTTTATTCAAAAGCTTGTTGAAACATGAGTTAAAATATTTGATAGTTTCTCTTGATTCAGCCTTTAGATTTGATAGATCATTGATCAGTGTTACTGTAGACCTGTCATCACTGAACTTAGTCAAGAATTGTTCATGGAAAACATCCCAACTAGTGATGGATCTTGATGGTAATGAAAAATACCAGGATCCAGCTGCTCCTTGTAATGTATAAGGAAAGAGTCAGACAACAACATCTTCATTAGTAACACCATTTAAATTCATCGATAACATAAAGTTGTTAATGTGTTCTTCTGCTAGCATGCCTGCTTCAGTATTAAACTTAGGTAGCCATTTTTTAGGATGGGCCAATAACTGACTCAAGGGATTAGACACTAAGACTGCCCTTGGGTTATTCCATGGGGTTTTGGCCATCGTTGAACTACTAACAGAGGAAAGCGCGGGCGAAGTTCCTTGTGGAAGGGATGAGGATGTTGAAGTTCCAGTACTCCGATGGAAAACAATTTGAAGCGGAGGGGTGGATGGTTGACTTTGCAATGGAGAAGTTGGAATGGATGTTGATGATGAAAGAGTCTCACTATCAGACCATTGAGGTGATTTCCTTTCTCTTTTCCTTTCAGGTAGAGGTAATTCAATTGGTTCAATACCAAGATTTTCACTCTGCAATCTGGTTAAAGGATGAGAAGGATTATATTGCGAAGTCACACTACCTTGAGATATTTCAAACTTTTGAGGTGATATGGAGAATCCTTGAAGTTTATGAATCAAAGATTCAACTTTAGGAGGTTTGATAGTAGATTTTTCTGAAATGTTTGGGTTAGTGGCAGTGGTTGTTGTTTTCTCAACTTCTCACTTAGGATTTAAAGATTTGGAATTCGATGGAGAAGTCGGGGTAGATGTTGAGGGTGATTACTCTAAGAATGGTATTTAGATTTGGATTTACTAGCCATTCATACTTCGGGGCCCTCCTCCTAGCACCAAATATGTTGAAGCCCCGAAAATCAGGTCTACACAAAGGGGGATACCCACCCAGTCTGGACCTTGAAAGCAACTCCTTTTCCGTTTGGGATGGTGGGTCTGACTGGGGATAATGGGACCAGTTTCCCAATTTTTGTGTGTTGAAAAGAATTGATATTTCTATTTTCTAAATATTTCTAAGTAAAATTATTTTAATCTAAGTCTAATCTAAAAATGCAATTGTATTCTAATGAACAGAAATATTTAAGTCTAAAACTAACCCGGGATTCAACTTTTCACTTATGCGATCTAAAATGATTTCGAACAACAATTGGTAATAAAGATCATTCAATCGCTACAAGAAAAGAATTTGATAAAAATGAATTGTTTCGTATAAAAAGTTAGCCAAAACAATTGTGAGAAGAATATCGCATAATAAGTCACTAATATATTGAGCATAAACAGAATAGTCATTACCGTACAAAAGTGCCAAATAATAACTCAAACATTCAAGCTTTCATATATAAATAACTGAGCATAAAATATTGCTTTGACACATAAGCAAAAATCATTAAGAGATAAAAGTACCATTAATAACAAGTTCTACTCATGAGATTTAGCAATATAGATTTATCTCTTCCTAATTCAACTTCTACTAAGAGTACAAAAGTGCATTTCAGTAGCAGACATTAAATACAGATATCAATAAATCTCATTCCATTCATTCATCAAAACTTCCTATAGGATGCAAAAGTGCATGTTCTGAGGAAAAGTTTTTGACAAATTTCAGGACCTCGTTCCATTCATTCATCAAAACCTCCTCTGAGGGTGCAAAAGTGCATGTTCTAAGGAAATGCTTTTGACAAATTTCAGGACCCCTCTCTAAATGCATGAGAGGGGTTGAAATTCTACTTCCTAAATACTAAAAATAATTTATTACAAAAATACAGGAGGAGGCTTAAATGACTGTCCTCATCTAAGGCAAAAATAAATCAAAATTAAAACTAAAACTGAATTTGGAAATTAACTATCTATGTATCTATTCTCTGTGGTTGCAAGCATTCAACATGGACTTGAGGAGAGTCGGCTGGCTGACCTCCGATTTTAGTTGTCCTGCGAAAACAAAATCGACAAGTGCTAGCACTATCTTCTTGGCAGAGTTCGTGAGGCATTTGAGAGTCATGCATTGACTGTGCGGTTTAACCAAGTGCTGACAGTAAATATCCCAGTTTAACTTGGTTAACTTCTTGATAGACTCTTCCTTTTCCTCAGCTTTCTGTCTCCAGCTCATCTACAGTTGTTGTGCCTTTGGGAGGAATCCAGGAGTGGTCTCTGATATGAGGTTTGCTCTGTGAAGGTTTTCATTGACACAGTCAATGACGTTGTCTGCCACTGTAGCAGCTTCTTCTGCTGCCACACGTTGAGCTCTGAATGGAATCACTAAGTTTCAACCAACTTTGCTTACTGCTCAAGGGTTTACCTATTAAATACTGTCAGTTTTAGAGCGTGGGTCCCACCTTTAGCCTTTAGTGCTTGTCTCCTTGGTTTTCCAGCTTACAGGGGACTAAATTCTTGGGGGCTTTCCTTCTCGAGGGGTTTCACCCAATGATGCACAATTAGCACTAAGCGCTAATCGTGCATTGAAAACTCCTTCCTTTTTTTGATCTGGGCTTCCCAGGGGCTATTTTTACCTCCTTCGTGGTTTCAACGAGGCTTGGTTAGCGCGCTTTGCCCTTTTTCAATGGTTCTTCCCTTACCGACCAATGTTTTGGTGCATTTTGCCAATTTTTCATTTTCTTTGGCGAACTTCTCCACGAACTACTTGTTGTAGGTTGCCTGTGGCTCTGGTAGATGATACATGAGCCTTAAATCTTGTGTGGTGAATGACCCAATGAGGTCTTTCCCTCGAGCCTTGAATTGTCTGTCTGTTATATTAGCACTATCTAGTACCCATTTGACCATGTCCGTGTATGGAAGGATCTTCGGTCTTGCCACTATCCGGTGCAAGAATGAACATGCAAGTTCAGTAATTAATGCCTTAGGCGACCCGCGTGAGTCTGTTGTTGCTTTAACCTCCATAACCCTGTGATTTTCTTCTTCGAGTAAAATGTACATGCCTTCCCAAGTAGTTATGCCGACATCTTTGTTACAGGTGGTGTCTGTGTGTAAGGGCGTCATTTATTTGTCTTCTGCAACCAGAGCTTTTCCTTTTTTTCCAATTACATTTTGCACACTACTGCGTATATTACTCTTCTTGTCACTCCTGCAAATTTACAAGCAAGGAAATAATAATGGTAAAAGGTAAGGTGACGGGAAATCTCTTAATGTCGAAGTGATATATCACACTATGTGAAATAACCTTTTGATCAAATCTAAATCTTATCTCATAAATGACCACCAACTAACCATTAAATTGACATTAATGTCCATAACTTGGTATTGAATTACGAGAAATGCTTTATTGAATGATGAGCCCTGCAGATCTGTGATAAAGCAATTTTGTGATTTGCTTAGCAATATCACAGATCGCAATATAGCTAATACGTTTGTTAACAATCATTCATTACCTTATGATTCTACGAGATACAATTTGAGAGATCCCTTATCGCATATCACCGGATCGGGATGTTTTACCTTAGGTGACACTTGCAGCATATAAAATCTGCGATGCACAATGGATTTTCAAGGCGCGCGATCTTGCATTGCGTTTTCACAATTTCGGATAGCTTGTTTATATGATGTTCCCCATTACCCTTTGTGATGTAATTTTTTATTGTTTAGAGAACGATTTTATTCGAAACTTATCATAAAACTTAGTTTTTTTTGGGTTTTGCGGGTGTTTTCCTAAGTTTATGATAGCATGTTTTATTCAAAGGGAAACATAAGTGCTAGTTTTTTTTATTTTTAGAAGGGTCTCCATTTATTTAGCTTTATTGCTAGAACTAAATAAAAAGGGGTGTTGTTGCTGGCCACAATAGGTTTCTACTATTCCAAGGCTATGACTTTGAAGTAATTGTGAAGCCAACGAGGTTGAATGAAGGACCTGTCCATCTGTCGCAGATCAAAATAGGAGAGGAGCCCAATAATTTGGAGTAAGGGTTTCCAAATGAGTAGCTCTTCGTGGTTCACGTAGCAAATAACCATTTTGCAGATATCATCCAATTCTTGGCTACAGGAATGGCATCGGAATGGTATACAAGCAAAAAGAGGAACTTGTAGTGGGCTTAACAGATTTCTCAATTATTGCGAGACATCTATATAAAATGGGTGAAAATGAAATATTGCGAATATATGTACTCGAGTTTGAGAGTGATAAAATTCTAGTTAAAGTTCATGAAGGGGTTGTTGGAGGGCATTATGCAGGAAAGGCGATTGCACAAAATATTTTGCGCGTAGGTCTGTAGTGGCCAATGCTACACAAGGATTCCAAAGCGTATTGTAAGGCATGTGATGCATGTCATAGAATGGGCAAACCATCACGAAGGGATGAATTTCCATTACAACCTCAAGTATCGTTGCAACCATTTGAAAAATGGGTGATTGATTTTGTTGGGCCAATTCAGCCCCCAGGGAAGAAAACTGGTGCGCACTATATCATCACCGCGATAGAATATCTAACCAGATGGGCAGAATCACAACTGGTTAAGGATTTTATAGGGGCTGCAAAAACAAAATTTTTATTTGAGTATAGCTTAACCAGATTTGGCTTCCTGAAAGTGTTGTTGAGTGACAGAGGTATGCACTTTTTGAATGAAATGATCAGCGTGTTGACAAAAGAATTTTAGGTCTGCCACTAGAAGAGTACACTGTATCACCCACAGGCCAATGGAACTTTTGAGGCCTTCAACAAGATTTTGGAGAACATGTTGACAAAGATCTACAACACACAACGAAATGATTGGGATGTGTGCGTACCTGTAGTACTATGGGCATATAGGACTACTTGCAAGAAGCTGAAAAGACAAACATCATTCACATTGGTCTATGGGGTAGAAGGTGTAATTCTAATGGAGTATATTGTGCCTAGTCTGAACATAGTAACTCTCACAGGTATGGTAGATCGCGAAGCCTTAGAGGAATGGCTCGTGCAACTGATGGAGCTTGAAGAGGACCGATTCTTAGCAGGATTCCTTTATCAAGTACAAAAGGAACATGAAAAAGAATGGCACAATCACCACATCAAGCTTCGTATGTTCAAGGTAAATGATATTGTCTTGTTATATGATAGTAAATTCACTAAGTTTCTAGGAAAATTCCAAATGCATTGGCTAGGGATATATCTTATCAAAGAAATTATAGAGGGAGGTGCAGTTCAAATCGTGAAGCTGAATGGAGAACCTCTTACGGGAAGAGTGAATGGAAGTTGCTTAAAGTTGTATACATGGGATCCTATGTAATGGCTATATGGCAGCTGGATAGTCTTAGTGCTCTAGGCAGTTGCAAGGAAGTGCAGGACTATAAACTACACTGCCAGGTTTGGAGGAGTATACAGCAGGCAAGCTACATGGAAAATAATAAAGATGCAACCTATGGAGCTGCACGCAGGAAGCTACACCATGGAGGGAGGTGCCACATAGCATAGCCGAAAAGTGACCATTGGAGTTAGTTTTCATGACTTGATAGCTAGAAGATGATTAAGAAAAGAAGGTTGGCATAATTCAAGGAAAAAATATTTCAAGATCCACTACCAAAACAATATTAATTGTCAAAATTTGGAGCGAACAATTGGATTTGAATTCAAAACCCCTTATATATTCTGCATGCTGGCCAAACAGGGAACACTTTGTGCCCTTAGAGTTGTTGTTGAAATTTGCTATCTATTATTTATGAGCTGAGCATTTTGGCAGGAATTCTTCGCACACACAGACATTTCTCTTGAAGACCGTGATTTGTTATGGAGAGGATGATTGCCACCAACCCCGCCGAAGCCTTGAGTTTGGAAGCAACTGTATCCGATGCTTTAGGCTCAAAATTATATAGTATTGAAGCTACGCCTATGGTTCCCATGACACCGAGGTCACCAAGGCCAAAACAATCCATGACGAAGGACAAACAACCTTTCGTGAAAAAGAAGCAAACTGCAGCAAAAGAAAAGAAGAAAAAGCCGATGTAGGTACATGCTTCCCCAAGGAAGCATACCACGACGCCATCACAAAAGAAAGATAAGTAGCTAGCAAAATATAAGCAGAAGGTTGTAGACCTAGAGGTGAAGAAGGCTAGGGAATGGAAGAGATTGATGCTTAAGGTGTGGAACCTATCACAAAGCTACCTAGGTATATCCCTCCATGAAAGGGAAATGTGAAGATCACAAAGGACCTAGACTCAGAGAAATTCACCATTTCTATGCCCCTGCTACCTAAGCAGATTCCTTTTGAAGGTTCACAGTTCCAGCGAATCCCACTATTGAAGATGGAGGATTGGGACCTCATGGATCACGCTAAATTCCCACACTTAGTGACGGAAAAATATATGAAGAGAGTTTATTATTAGGAAACAGGTGTTACAATACTATAAATAGAGGAATGGGCCCACAACGTCGAGAAATTAGGATTTATCAACTTGCTATGGGTGCCACATTACCATCGTGCCCCCCTTAACACAATTTTTGTACACCATCTGCTTACATTGGTGCACGATGGATGCCTATGGCTAGGAGGGTCTATACCCATCATAGATATGCTCATTCATAGGATTACGCATCTGTCATATGAGGTCTGAACCTAACCAAGGAGTTTGGTAGAAAGACAGGAGAGAAGGAGCTTGCATGAAGAACGAAGAAAGATTACAAACTCATAAAGAAGTCACGCAGGTACTCAATTTTATCTATCTTAGACCCCACAATTCAATTGTCCACATAGACATTAGCAAGAAAGTTGATGAGAAAGTGTTGTGCGGATGAATTTTCAGTGCCTGTAATGTCCTTGGCTACTTAGTGCATGAAAGGCGTACAATTCAATTGGTCCAGATACTTGTGCGAGGAATTCCTCATGAACTACTGTGAGGCCCATGATGAAACCAATTCATTTAATTATGCTTGATTATTGCTCTCTATTGTGTCAGTTTCATGGGAACTACAGGAGGAGAGACATTT
The DNA here is from genome assembly GCA_000404065.3 of Pinus taeda. Lineage (NCBI taxonomy): Eukaryota > Viridiplantae > Streptophyta > Pinopsida > Pinales > Pinaceae > Pinus > Pinus taeda. The sequence goes on from APFE030243517.1 coordinate 112,444, forward strand.
GCCTCCACTTGAAGAAGGATTACCAGAACCAACGCAATTTTCTTCCTTATGGGCTACAAAGGACCCCATGCAGATCACAAAGACAAAGATCTTTTGGGTCCTGATGGAATTGAGTCTTCGTGTGGCTATTAACCAGTGTCCATGGATGTCCCCAACATTATACACACAGTTGTTAGTGTACGCAATGTTCAAGGCTGACTTCCACAGGGTGTATATCCAGCCACGGAAGGATCCAACGCAGACGTGGCATGACTTGCCATATTTGGTGATGGAGATATATTTGCAGGAGGTAGTAGCATGATGGCCAACCGAGTGGTGCACCCCTTCAGATTTAGCTGCTGGGCCAAGCATGGGTGCCAAGAGTGCTATCACGAAGAAAACAAAGGAGGCAGCTAAGTAGGCTGCACAGAATCTAGCCGCCCAGAAAAAGAAGGATGTTGCAGAGAAGGATCATGTTGAGAAGGAATGTGTTGCTAAGGGGAAGGCAGAACAGGAGCAACACAAGACCTAGAAAGGTGACAAGTCACCTTCACCCGAAACAAAAACATAAGAGATTACAAGAAAAGGCAGTGGAGGCGAGGAAGGGAAGTGCACACCCTTCATTATCAAAAGCCGTGAACTGGAGCAGGAAGTTGGCTCGAGGAAAAAGCAGAAAGCCTAGAAAACACAAGTTCATCCCATGGTGCTCACAGAAGGCGACCTTGATGAGATTGGTGATAACGTTAGGGACACTGCAACGGAAGTACTGCAGAAATTTGAACAACATTACATGTAGAGTTTGGGAGGAGTATAGAAGGATTTTCGAGAGTTGTAGCTCCAAGAAACTAGGATCCAAGAAGATGTTGGGAAGGCGAGCAACGCACAAGGTAGTTTGGCATGAGGTAAAAGTACAATCATGGTGATGGTTCCATGGCCGCAAGATGTGCGAGTCTTCTCCTTGCTTGAAGGTTCAGTCCATGCCAACACTGAGGAACAGTGCACCCTCCTTGACAAGGTCACAAATATGAACCTAAACCTTGCTGTGATATCACTTGAGTCACTGCATGCATTACTACAGGGCATTGTGGAAGAGCTTCACATTAGGGAACAACAAGCACTCAGTGTTGTCAGCTAAATCAAAGTCAATAATCAAAATTTGTTCACTAAAACGATGCAGGATCTGAAGGAGAAGGAGGCACTCCAGGCACACAGTTCACGACTAGAGTCAGCAGTCACAGAAGCATGCAGGACAGTGCCTGAGCTTCGCAGGGTATACCACCAATCCCTGTCTACACACCACATGCCCTAGGAGGATCCCAAAGGGGACACAAAATAGACACTTCTTCGTATTGAGCATGATATGGTACCTTCGACACATATCTAACATTAAGCACAGACTTGCCACATGATGCTTTACCAATCCAAACACTATTCAGTTGTCAAAGTACACTTCAAGGAACTTATGAATGAAGTCTTTGAAAGCCGCAATGACTACACGCGAAAAGGTGGTTGGTGCATTCTAGACCCATACACCTTCTATAGGTTTCTTCCCTTTATCCTCCCCAGTCATGGTTCTACTCCACGGCATAATGTTTACCTTAGGGTCTTCCTCGTGAGGCTCAACCCTCATCATCTGGAGGTTCTACGTTGACTGCAGAGGCTAGGTAATCCTCAGTCTCATGGTCAAATTGACTACAGTAGCAGCATGACAATCTCATCAAATTCAGACAATCCCTCATGTGGTGTCTTGGGCCTCCGTAATTGTAACAAATTAGTTGTCCTCGGCCTCTCCCAGGCCCTCATCCACCTCAACCTCGCTCGCATCCCTAATATTCACCTCGCGTTCCCCCAACGCCTTGGTCTGGAGATCACATTTTCCATCTACATTCTGTATGCAGGTGTCCTATGAATCATCAACTCATAACTTTGACAATTTCACTCATCATGACCTACTGACTGATAGAAATTGCAGAATAGTTGTTATGGTGTTTGTACAAATTTCTGTAGCAAATGGAAATTATTGGTCATGTGTTTCCCTGTTACCTAACATATAGCACGCCATAGCATAGGCCCTGTGCTTGGCCCTGCTGCAGCCTCCAGTTGTACAACCATTAGTCCTCCTGCTACAACGTAGTTCGCGAACACTGGGTAGTGATCCTTGTCTTGCACCTAACCCTTGAATTTTATGTACCAAACCTCTTCGCGTGCCTCTGGTCGAGCTGTTTTGTCTTGCTCCAAACATTGAATTTTGAGATAAATGTTTTGAAACTACACATGAATATGTTAAACTACTAGATTCGGATCTTGCATCGGTGTTTCACGCAGTCTCATTACAATCTCCAAGGCTTCTGCCTAAGTCATGATTTTCTATTGTGATGGCGCAACCCTTAGGTGAGGTAGGAGCGAAGACATGAACCACTCACGGTGCTACCCATCCATCAAATTCATATTGGCATCATAGATTTTACACTTCAATCTCTGATCTAACTCCCAAGGGGTCTCACCTAGTTTCATCACGATTTCCTTGAATCCCACAATCAACTGTGCTTCAGATTTAGGCCTACTAAATTCTTTATTCAGTGTGGCCTGGATCTCTACTAGTATAGTGGCTTGGTTGTCATTAGAGTACTTGATGTACCAGGTTAGCGCGCGATCCTAAAAATCATTAACCAATGTTGCCTTCTTCATGTGAACATCCACAGTGCCCTGAGCTTCCCATACAACTTTTATGATGAACCAAAATTGGTTTGGATTCTCATTCCATATGCCCTTGAATCTAGGTAGTTTTATGGAGTTCTCAATATTGAACAATGGAGGTGGCAGTGGTATGGGTGATGGGGTGAGCGATGGAGGTGAGGATGGAGGTGGTGTGGGTGGATGCGATGAGGGTAGAGGTGGTGTAGGTATTCGCAGGAACCCTCATCTTATCAACTGACTAGCGCTTAGGGGAGAAATCTACGGTGTCCCTTTGTCATCACTTAAAGAGAGTCCGATCAATGGGCTATACTCAAGACCTTTTCTCCCTCCATCCCTAAAAGGTTTTTCGCTTCGTGTAGCTCTAAACATCAAGGTAACCACATAACTCTTTGTTCACACAAGAGCATCTTAATCCAAGTATTCAGTAATTTTAAATACTTAACTCATGGTCCTTTGAAGAAGTGGCACTCTTCTTTGCTATAAATGACAAAGGTATCGACCGCAAATTCAGTCACAAATCCTCCTATGATGTGGTCGAGCCAATGGTCGAAAACATGCATGATCTTATCTTTAGAAGCTTTTGGCCTCCTTACTGGCTCCAGTGTCCAAACAATTGGCTTGTCAAGCCTCCACCTCCCTTGACTATCTGCCAACTTCATGATCCACTCATATAACTCAACCGAGAAGGAACAAAAGAAGATTTCATGTAATTTTGTGTATGGGTATCTGTCTAGCCAGTGTTCTTTCGTCTATCACGGGTTATTATTTTCTTGCGCTATGAATTCATGGATCTTTCTATCTAAGTAGGTTTTAATATTCTTTCTATTTGGATTCTAATGACACGACATTGCACATCTCTCATGCACATCTCGGTCCTGGCAACGAAACCATTTGTTGTCTTGATGGGACCTAACCTAGGTTCAGTGTTAGTTAGCCAAGGAAATCCCTCCACTATGGGCCCTTTCGGCAACAATCTGTGGAGCGTAGACCAAAGTCTCACCCAAAGAAGTATGGGGGGATGCAGGAACCAAGTTGTTGCACCCTGAGATGGTTGTGATGTCAGTCTATGTTTCCTGATCCTGCCTTCATGTAGATCGATAAGCCCTTAGGGCTTATCGATGTTCCTTTTCTTCCATCCTTTAGCACCTTCTTTAAGGTACTCGACTGATCTTCCCGTAGCCCTAACCCGAGGTCCAGGCACTTACGAACCTTTGTGATTGAGTTACTGTATAAGTTCATAAGTTATATTAAGTGTTACCTACTTATTGGTTTGTTGGGGCTTGACCCAGGTTTGGAGTTAATTAGCCAAACAAATTCCTATACTACTGGCCCGTTCAGCAATAGTTCGTGGAACGTAGACTGAGGTCTCACCTGAAGTAGTATGGGGGGATGTTGGAAATTTTTTTTTGCACCCTTGAGATGTATGACGAGTTGATTTAGTCCAACTGTGAATACCTTCATGCAGGTTAGTTCGTGCACTTTCCGATCCTATGAGGCCTTCGCGCCTTTGTTATATTCTTCATTGTGCAGCCCTAACTAGGGGTTGTGGAGATTTCGCGCTGCTAGAGCAGTGATTTACACTATTTCCCCCAGTCACACTGTGGATATTACTTATATTCTTATAACAATTAGTTATCTTCACGTAAATCGATAACTTATATTATATTCACTTACTCAGCGAATTCATATAAGTTCGCACAACAAATAAACAGTAAACTTGCAATTCATACCCAATATACTTCAATGCATAAAATAGGAAAAGTTACACAGAAATATTGTAAAAATTTCTCTTTATTAATGCTTCAATCGGTTACAGACTCAACCTGGACTACGCACTCAGCTGCAGGGGTCCGCGTACTTAGCTATGGACTCTTAGGCCTCTGCACACTTAGTTGCAAAGCCTTCTCCTACCCTATGACCCAAAGACATGACTCTACACTTCGAATCAATGCTTCCTCATTGGACCTATCATTGATCCATCCTTATATTCCTCTTTTTACACTTAAAGCCTCACTCTATTTATACAATCCCATGGTCCGTGGACCGTGTGTAGATCTCTCAAACCGACACTACATTTACAAAAGTAAGGGCGGGTAACCCTATGACTCAATTACAACTTCGCACTTCACGCCCATAAATCATAGTCTTTACATCGGACTTAGTCAAAACTTGGGCTTTAAGCCCCAAAACATTCCTTAGGGGGATCCCACACCCAACAAGCCCCCAACACAAACATCATGAATCACCCTCGAGTCACTCTGTCGGTGCAAAGATCTTCGCGCAGAGGCCTCCCAACTCTACTCGAACTATTGCAAGGTTGGTAGCGCACTGAGCGGCTACCTATTGTATCTCTTGTATGCATTGTTCTAAGACCGCGGTGTTAGAACTGATTCCCTATATCTATTCCTAAATCCCTTTCATCTTTGCAAGCTTGCCCTCAATCGTTGATGTGATTACGAAGGCCTCGTCGATCCAAGGCTGAACACATGCCTTCAAAAATTCTTCTCTATGTCACGCTACATCTACTTGCTCCTTAAGCACTTTGACCCGTTGCATTCACGTGAGCCTCTGTGTGAGGGCCACCTTCTACGCAATCCCTTTGATGTTTTCATACTGCTATTTTAGCTCACATGCCTCTATTTCTAAATGCTGTATGTTCGGGTCCTCTTGTAGATTGGTGAGGACCTTGAACGATTCTTCCAACATTTTGGCACAGTCCCTCACTATACTAATGATCTCCTCCATCCCTGATGTGATGGTACTGGTGCATTGTTCCCTTACCTCCAGAGGAGTTGAAGGCTACACTTTCAACCACAGATCTTCTCTCTAAAGGTTCAGCTCCAGCAAAACCTTGGCCATTTATTCTCACGCCTCGTGCACCCCTGCTGCTAATCTCTGGATGTGCGCCTTTGCTGGTGCTTCTGTTGGGATGGCCAGCTTAGGGACCATTTGGAAGGCTACATAAATTACCTGTACCATCTACCTATTCTGAGATGCAACATCTTCATGCTGCAAGCTCAACTGTTCCATGTTGATCCTTTGTTCGCTCAACACCTGTAATGCGCAGCTCTCCCTAGCCCGTAGTTCTGCAGTAATCCCATCCTACCGAACATAGAGCATCTCCCAAGGGAGCGCAGCCATGTTGATCCCTATTCCTACCAATGTATTGACCGTAGGCCTGTTGGCCTCATTTGTAGTAACTAGTGCCCCTTTTGGCAACACTATTGTGTTGGTTATATCAGCATGCAACATTTCCTCAACCACGATTGTTCCTACTATGAGGTTGGTCGAGAGAGTACCATCCTGAGGAGTGTGCACCTGCAAATCCTGAATCTATGCTTGGAGGGACCCCAACACAATCTGATTCTCCTTCGCAAAGTTCTGGAAGGCCTCTATGGTGACGTCACGCACCGTCTCTCCTATATCATGTAGATCCCCCTCAGTAAGGGTGATCAGGTTGATAGATAGCTTAGACACTTTTACCTTCTTATGCGGTCCCATCTTCTCTCACTGGCACTTCAATTGTGTTGATGTTTTTTGTGGGTCCGCACTACCCTCCTCTACCTCTATTTCCATCTCTTGCTCCTGCTCAGGCGAAGGCAACTTCTGGTCCGTGCATTCTGTTTCTACTAACTTGTCCTATTCTGCTACTGTCTACGTAGCGTCCCATGCTTCCTGTGCCCTTACTGATGCTCCTTCTTTCCTTCTCTTTCTTTCCAATTGTTCCATGCACAGTTTTTCCTCCTCCTTCGTTTTCTACACAATAGACTTTTCCACTGTGGAGATGTCCAGGGCACACCATTCCGGCAGCCACGTCTCGAGTATGTCAAATATCACATCATATATGGCCATATATGGTAGCTTGTTCCACTTCTTTGCAGGGTCCTTGCATGCCATGAGATAGATGTCATGAAAATCCACTTTAAACATTGCGAAACTTTGTAGGTTGTTATAGATAATTGGTGATAATCGTAGCTTGTGGTTAATCCCTATTCTGATGTTCATCTCCATGAGCACCTAGAATATTTTACTGTTGTGGATCTAGTGTGCATCTTTAGTGGCTGACATCGAAGCATACTTCGCGGCCTCTAGGAGATCCCTTGCAATTGTGGGGAACGGGTTGTCCGTGGGCAATTCCCTAGCCACCAACACTATGGATTGCAGAAGCCATGCATAGTGGAATGTTTTCCCTTGTTCCTGTTCCTTGCAACAATTCTCTAGGAACTCCTTGCACAAAAATTTGGACCAGTTAAACTAGACCCCCACTATGCACTGCTCAAAAAGTGCAACCATCATCGTGGGCACCTCATCTGAGTGACACTTTTGCATGAACTTACTTTCCAGTATCCGAGTCACAACTCTAACTACCTTGTTGTTGATACTGGAGATTGCGTAGCCCCTCTTTTTCTTCTCTAGCTTGTATTTCTTTTTCATGGCCTCTGTGATGGCCAAATCACTGCTTTTACCCTTCGAAATGTCTGCGGGGTCTTCTCCTTTACACGGGAGTCAGGTAATTCAATGGATTAGGTGGCTCGTGATGGGATGGGATCCTCCAACCATAAACACCCACCATGCACTAGGTAGAGTAGCTGCCTAATGACGAAGATAGTCACTAGGGCACGATGGTAATGCGGCACCCAGAGTAAGTTCAACAACCCTGCCTTTTCGACTCCGCATAACCACCTGTGTGGCTCCAACTCTATGATTCCTGCCACAATGTTCTGCTTCGATTTCATGAGTTGTGTAGTTGCCAAGTGAGGGAATTTCTCATGGTCAGTGAGATCCTAATCTTTGAACTTCAGACTTGGCACCCATCCTAGGTATGTGCCTTCAAAAATGATATTGTCCAGGAGGAGCGGAGTCTACAGAGAGATCTTGCTCTCATCAAGGTCCTTCGGCACCTTTGCCTTCCCCTTCTGCTGAGGGGCATACATAGGCAACTTTGTTGGAGGGTGTGCAGCCTCGGTTTCTTCCTTCATGTCTTCATCCTCATCCTCTTTGATCAGGATGTCCTCAAGATCTTCCTCCTCCTCATTGGTTTCCAAATTAACCACTTTCCCTTTCTCCTCCATGGTCAATTTAGTTCTCAACGGGTTTCGAGGGGACATCCACACTGGAATCATGGGCTGTGTGTCCTTCTTCGGTCTCGGCATTCACAATGATTTAGGGATTTCCACAACAATCCTGACGCACTCAGGGACATCTCTTATGGTCATGGCCTGCGTAACTTCGTCGGCGGTCATTTCTGCGATTTCCCTGGCTTCTTCAGATGTTTTCATCTTGTTTGTCCAGAAGTCTCTCACCTACTTAACTAGGTGCTAAAACAATGCTCTCTACAAGTCAAATAGGTCTTGGTTCAGAAAACTTGGGGCACACGATAGCTCAATTCACATATGACCAAGTGTTGCTTGTTGGGAAACCCTTTATAATTTATAGTGCCTTTTGAATTTGAATTTGACTGTTCCCCCCAAATCCGGTCCATTAATGCTCCCTTTGTGGTAGATTTTCCCAAATCTTTCCCATAAAGCTCATCTTAAATGCCTGTCACCCACTCCACTTTGTCTCAAGTCAAGCATCACATCATGAATAGTGACTACAATGGTCACTTTCCAGCCAACCCGCACGGTAGTGCAACCATCCATGTGTGGTCACAGACCTTGTGAAAATTTGCTCTTGCATGTAGCCCCGACATCTCATAGCTCTTGGGCAGAGTAGTTTATGGTATTTCACCTCCTTTCAACTGCCTAGACTGTTAAGACTATACTTCTCACAGCTAGTCAGGTGGTTGTGCCACCTGTATAGGTTTTCAACCGGTCATCCATCATTTTTCCTAGAAAAAATCTAACTTTTACTTTTATTGTTTACATCGCGCACTTTACCATCTGCATCGTGCCACCATGGGTGATCCCTTTAGTAATATACAGTCCAATCCAAAGCATCAATTTGATCAACTCTCGGCGGTAGTCCCCAAATTTGTCAACGTAATCATGTGCACCCTATTTAATCACCCCCGTTTTCTTATAAGTAAAATCCTTCTTTATTCCTCCTCAAGCTTCTTGACTTCTGCTTCCACCAGAGTGCTTTTCTCCCTTAACACACTCTTTCTCTCATGAGTTCCTGGAGCCTAAGATCACCCTATCAGATTTCATCTCAGGTTCCAACTATTCTTCTTCGTTCAGCTACGTGATCCCTATTTCTAAGGCTTCATGAACCATTATATCCGCTTGCATTATTATGCATGGACTAGGCCTAACATACTCTTTTGGGACTACAACAATTTCTCCATAGGCCAACCGGAAAGGTGCCTGTCTCATCAGTTTCTTGCACATTTTACTATAAGCCCATAAGGCTGTAGGTACGCATAGGTCCCAATCACTCCGCTATGCATTATATACCCTGTTAAGTGCTTTGAACACTTCATTTAAGGATTCTACGTGGGTAACCCTCTGCACACTCGTTCTTTCCACAAATCGTCATCCCAACTAAAAGGATCGTTCACGCAATTTCCTCGCCAACACATGCTTATTGACCATGTTCTCGAATGTAAAGTCAATGTGCATCCACACAGGTTGTTTAACATATGCTTGTACCCACCTGGACAGGTGCACGCACGGACCATCCCATCCATTATATTTATCTATTAGTCACATCTGAGGCTTCCCAAAATGCATGCACATCATTTTCCTGCATTCGCACCAGTCCTCAAAGCTTCCTTGGTGCATACCCCACCACCTTGCGGGCATAGTGCGTAATACCCATTTCAAAGCCTCAAAACATTGTTGTTCTGGCACCTCTCTTTCAAATTTGTTCAAGAATGCATCTACCTCACTTAACCCATCATAAGTAGGTAGATCCCTTACTTCCGTCGATATGCAGTGCAATGATCTTGTCATCATGTTGCAGTTTAGCATGGCTACCTCATGTAACCAGTTCTTCCATTGCTCTATATCTTCATCCAAATCCGATGTATAGGAGCTTTCACGCTCCCATGAGATTCTTCCATTCGTGGTGGGATTTACCAAGTCTTGCTCTCACATGGTTATCTTGTAGATGGAGTCTAAGTAATCGTCACTTTTATAGTTGCACACTAACTTTGTGTAGCGCAATCCTTCTGTAGGGTCCAAAGGTATGATTACGCGCAGAGAATTTTTCTCAAAAATCATCTTGTGCTTCTTCATATTTATCACCCCTTTCATGTCAGTGGCCCAATAGATTCCTAATAGCACAGGGTAGGGATTGTTGTTATCAACAATCTCTATCACATCAAAGTCTGCTAGCATGCTTTCCCCTTCAATATCCATGGTGATTCCCTACAATCTCCCCATAGGTATAATCTTTTGCTGGTTCGCCATTCACAGTTGGATAGGAGACCATTGCAACGTAGGTCTTCCCATGCGTTCCCATGTCTGCTTCAGCAGAACGTTCACATCCTACGCGAGGTATAGAATCACTTGGTCCATCTCATTTTCTCTGATCTATGCGGTCAACCTCATTTCTCTTCCCATCCTTTTTGCATTCTTTCCAATCTTCCAGACTACACACGGTTCTCCTGGCGTGGTCCCAGCGCATCTATTAATGAGTTCCTGCAATCCATTTACAACCGTACTAACGTGCAGTAGCTTAATGCATGTTTCTAGGAATGTCGTTAGCATTGATGGATCCGTTTCTGGCTCTGGTCTATCTTTGCTTCCTAAAGTGGAGGCATCAACGAAGCTCTTCCTAGCTTCCATGAAGGTTTCCTTAATGCACTCCAAATCAAACTCTAGTTCTTTCATTGAAGCATTGCGAACCCAAGTACTATCTTCATGTTGTTTGCCTTTATCATCCCCTCTCATAATTCCACTTTGGAGCCCAAATTTTACATTAGGGTCTTCCCCATGCAGCTCAGACCTCATCATTTGCAGGTTCTAAGTCGAGGGAGGTTGGAGCGCTCCCTTGTCGCGTAGCCTAGATATCAGTGTGGGACAATCCTCTGTCTCATGATCAAACAAGGTACAATACAGACATGATGGATGTGTTGGATTCCTACAATTACGGGCATAATGTCCTGCCCCCCCGTAATTGTAACATATCAGCTGTCCGCGACCTCTTCTAGGTCCTCGTCCACCACGGCCCCGTCCGCGCCACTTAAATCAGGTTTGCATCATTCCTGCGTTCTGGTCAAGAGGTCATGTTTCAGCCTAAACTCTGTAGGTGGGAGTCCTATCCATCATTAGCTCATAGCTTCTATAGGTACGCTCATCATGTCCCACTGATCTATAGAAATTACAGAACAACTGTTGCGAATACTGTGTGTACTTCTGCAACAGATGACAGTTGTTCGTAACATGTTTTCCTCCTATTTGACAAATCACACACCACAAAGAATGCACCACGCTAGGTCTTGCTTGTGCCTATGGTATTAATGGCATCGGTCCTCCTCCCACAAGGTAATTTGCAAACATCAAGAAGTGGTCCTTGTCATGTCCTTGACCCTTGCACTTTATGCACCATACTTCTTCACGCACTTCTGGGCGAGCTGTCTTGTCCTGTTTTAGATTCTGCATCTCAAGGCATAATTTTTTCAATTGTGCATGGATATGCTGAACTCCCAGGTTAGAATCCTATATCAGGGTCTCTTGTAGCCTCATCACGATCTCCAAGACCTCTACCCAAGTCATTAACCTCTATTGTGACAGTGCGTTCCTTAAATGTGGTGTTCGTGATGCTCCAAACCATTTACAGTGTTGTCTATCCATCAAAGTCATATTAGCTTCACGAATTGTGCACTTTAGTCTCTAATCCAATTCCTAAGGGGTCTCACCTAATAGCATTATGATCCCCTTGAACCTAATGATTGACTGCACCTCTTACTTCGGCTTGCTAAATTCTCTGTTTAGCACAATTTGGATATCCGTGATCCCTGCATTTGGATTTTCATTAGAATGCTTGATATACCAGGTCAGCACGTGATCCTGCAGAGTGCTGACCAACGTTGCTTTCTTGATGTTATTAGATGTAACTCCCTGCGCTTCCCATACAGCCTTTATCACTAACCAAAATTGGTCTGGATATTCATTTCCTACTCCCTTAAACACATGAATATTTATCGCACTTTCCATATTGAATCGTGATGGTAGTGGAGGTGGTAGAGGTGAAGATGGAGGTGATGGTGGTGAGGCTGGTGGTGGTTTGGGCGGGGGTGGCATGCGCGAAATCCATTGACTTATCAAATGGATCACACTTCATAGAGATACCTTTGCGATCTCTTCCTCGTCTCCTCACAGAGGTGAGATCAAAGGGCTATTCTCT